>LPNX010954850.1:362978-377542 GCA_001517045.1 Pseudotsuga menziesii
CTCATCAATAGAAGGAAAAGAATTTGAAGATGCGACCAAGTATCGACAACTTGTAGGAAGACTTATCTACCTTACAACAACTAGACTAGATATTTCTTATGTTGTTGGCATACTTTCAAGGTTCATGCATAAACCTTGTGAAGGACACTGGTCAGCTGCAAAAAGAGTTCTAAGATACTTGAAGGGGACTCAAGACATTGGATTCAAGTACTCTAAGGTGGATGAATTCAAACTTATTGGGTACTCAGACTCAGATTTTGATGGCGATAAGGAGACAGGAGTATCAACTTATGGATACACTATGAGTCTTGGATCAGCAGCTGTCTCATGGAGATCACGCAAACAGTCAGTCCCAGCAGATTCAACAACAGAAGCAGAATATGTGGCTACAACTGAAGCAACGAAAGAAATAGTATGGCTCAAGAAGATACTTGAAGATTTGCAAGAAAAACAAGAGAACTCCACTCCATTATTGATCGACAATACTTCTGCAATCAAGCTAGCTAAGAATCCCAGATTCCATGATCGAACCAAACACATCAACACAAAGTATCATTTGATTCGACATCATGTAGAGGCCAAGACATTCCATCTTCATCATTGTTCCACAAATGATCAAGTTGCAGACATCTTCACCAAAGCACTTGGACGAGAAAAGTTTGAAAGATTCAGAAACATGCTCGGACTTACTAACACCCCTTCGGATTAAGGGGGGGATTGTTGGAATATAATCCGTCAGGATTATATGTTAGTGTACATAATATGAATATGAATAGTTACATAGGAAGGTGAAAAGGCTGGTTGGAAGATGAATCTCAACCACCATATGAAATGTATAAATGTATGCATTAGCAATGGAATAGAAATGAAATTGGGAGTTATTATCCAACATGTAGAATAACTAGGGACATACGAGAGAGTTTGAACTAGTAGGGTAGGGATATAAGCCTTGCCCAAATCATAAGAAACCACATTGTGAATGGGTATTCCTGACACAACAACAACATGAGTCTAAATCGGGGCATGGTATTTGGGAGTGGCTATTTCTGAACGACTAGGCAAAGAATATATGTTCCTTCTTCTTATGTTCTCCCCTCTCATGCACAAATTGGACACCATCTCACAGATGGGTCTAAAATACTAATAATTTGATAATAATAATCTAGGGTTTGGAATGGGGTGGCGTAAAACAAAGCAGTAATGTCGTATTCGAAAATGGTGTGTCCCAAGGAAGTCTCCCAAAATGGAGTAGTTGGACCAAATTTTGATGCCACGGGGTCATCAGATGGCTAGGAAAACACCCAATCTCATGTACCAAAATGGCCTTCCGTAGGGAAGTGAAAAGTTGAATCACATGAAGAAGGAAATATTAGTAGTACCAAGGTATTGGTAGATGGATTCTCAAAGGAAGAATACTCTTCCCTGGACTCAGTGACTAGAATTCCCTCTATAGATGGATCAATTTTGGCAGGTTGGTCCATGGTCACCTCCTCCTTTTATTCCATGGGAGGAAATTTGGGTGGTAAACCCTGCAGCCTGCGATATCTCCTCACGGGTGGTTCTACTAGAATGTTTGATAAAAAGTTTTTACTCTAAAGGTCTTATACTAAAAAAGACCACACATAAATAATCAAAATCAAACTTAAGTGATAAGAGGGGATAAAAAATCGGGATGCTCACTAGGAATGTCAAGTTGTCGCAACTCATGATATATCACAGGGTCCAACAATAAAACACAACAAAGAGGATTGGAATTCTACGCTTTCCTAAATATGCAACTACCTAGACAATACATGCGTAGTAGCTCCCCAAGTGTTTTTCTCGGTGTATTGCTTCAACAAGATGACCAAAAGGATTTCCTCATTTGGTATCAATTCCTAGAAGGGTATTCCTATATACACAAGGTACGTGGGAGCTCAAATCCATGTTAGTGGTGTATGATGCACAACCGTTAGAAAGGGGACTTCCGATATACTATCGAGTACGTGAAGAAGTTTTCGATATACCTTGAGGGTACATGAAAAGTCATTCGATATACCGATTGATATGTGGAATAAATGCACAATCCCCGGGATGCAATGCAGACAAAGAATGACAACTCCGATGCTTATAGGTGTTGGAAAACCTCTTCTAACCTATAACTCAAATTACTAAGAATTTTAACCTAAGCTATCATTCAATTTATCTTGATGGTTAGTGAATATTTGGGGAGTGTTGAGTAATTGCAAGATTAAATGATCTAAATGCAATGAAATTATCTTTTCAATGAATCATAGCTAGAGAAAAGGAGATATATTTTCTTTTTAAGCGATGAACGAAAACACCATGCGATTTTAACAACTCATTCTTCAAGATTCAAAAAAAAATCATACACACAAAACCTCTCAATGCTAAACCTAAAAATATATCTAACACAAAAAAGAAAAAAAATTCCTAATGCCTATGCTTTTCTTAATCAAAACTCAAAACAAACACTACTACTCTATATGATCAATCATATTCAAAACACCTAATCAAATCAAAAGTAACAGATCTATCTTTTTCTTTTGTTTTTTATATATCTCTTTGAAAAAGAAATGCAAAGAACAAAAATAACTCTAAAAAGGTGCAATAAACCACAACATTTTTCCTTTTTGATGGATCTGTAAATAGTTTTAAGAGATATAAATTCAAACTATAAACCCAAGACCAAACTTCCAAACACAAAAACATTCAGTTTTAGAGTCTCTACTAAGATAACTTTTCAATATCTTGACTCAAAATATAAATTCAAGCCGACTACACACTATCAGACTTGTCAATAAGAAGAGAAGCAAATTGAAAAAACCCAAACCAAAGAAAAAAATTTCAAAAGGAAACTCTAGAGTTGGAGATGACCTACCTCGGTGGACCTTGCAGGGTAGAACTACGGCGTCCCCTGAGGGCTGATGCACTTTGATCTCTTATGGAACACGTCAGTGACGCTACTGGACTATGGGAAATAGGCGTCAGTGACACACTGTGACAACATACAAATGACATCAGAAAAAACTTGGCTCTCTGTTAAAGGAACCCAGGTACATTGGCAGATATATAGAACCAAAAAGAGTAAATAACCTTTAACATAAGAAATTACAAATCAAACTGGAATTTGCTGAGTGTAAACAATGACTTGAGGAGATATATGGAATTGTCTTAAGATGAATTTCACACCTTAAATATTCAAATGATCAATATAAAAAACATTGAGAGATTGTAATAAAAAGCAAAATCAAAACTCATAGATCTGATTAGCTATCCCAATTATGGTCACCAGTTTTGTTACCAGAAATTCTCAATCAATGCGGACAAAGATTGTTTCCCTAGTCTACATGGGACAGATCTAGAACACAAGGCTCACAAGAATACATTCTCTCTCTAGATTGTTAAACTAATTGAATGTCAAGCTTGTCTTACCTCACTGAGAAGGTGATCCTTTCCTTGTGATTCTCTTATGATCAACTGTACCTACAAAAGAATGTAAGGAACAAGATACGGTAGTGAAAGCAACAAGATAATTCAATGATCTATACTAATGATTAAGAAGAAAAATAATGAATAACTGAGATTAACATAAATCATTCATGGGAAAGGGGAACACATTTGTATTAACAAGATAAGAGAAGAAAAATACAACCAAAGCCTTGATGTTGAAGCTTTGTTCTGATAATGACTTTGACTCACAACCACAAGCTCTACAAACTCTACAAATCTCCCTCACAACCACACTCTTCACCTCCTACACCAGCAATGATTTCAACAACATAAAGGTGCTCTCTTGGTACTCTCATATCATGGTCCATAAATATTGTATATATAGGCCAAAGAGGGCCCAAAGGGGTTGATATTCTTAGGGAGGAAGGTGAGGGATCATCCCTAGAGGCTAGGGGTACGAATGCCACCTACTCCAAGCAATTAGGATAAGCCTCCACAAGGACTTGGAATATAGAAGGTTCTCAAAATGTTATCATTTTGACAGTGTCGACACTCCTTGTGCACTAGAAGGAGGTGTCGATGCTTCTTGTCCTCATGAAACAAGTGTCACCGATGTACATTGTCATTAGGAAAACGATGTCAGGTTAGGATGACTCTCTATGTCATAAGGCAAAGGGAGTAAGGCCTTGTAGGAATGAGCAAAAAGCTACTCCAAAGATGGTTTGTCTAGGTAACTTCATGGGATTGAGCATAGTGACATTTTTTTGTGTAACAATAGTCACAACTGACTAATTTATCTTAGTTTTTTAATATAGTCCACTTATCACTTATTACATGGGTGAAGAAGTGGGAATGAGATTAGTGAAATGAATCACATAGCATTAATCAAGCCTCGATAACCATGACTTCTTAACAAGGTCACTCATCCTAAGAATCCTTTGGCTCAAATGCACTTAATTGTGGATTTTTTTCCACAATTAAGCCCACTTAGCTTGCTACCCCATTTTCAAAGACTTAGAAAGTATTGTCCCTTATGAACTATTCACTTATAGCTCTTTGATTCTTTGGTTTAAGTCTGAGTTGTTTTCACAGTCCAAGATATGATATATCATTTTTGGGACTGTCTGCATTGTTTAAGTCGCTAATCTATGGTCCAAATTCCATTAGTATAGTTGCAACTAACTAATTTATCATGGTTTCTGAAAATTCCAGTTAGCACTCATTGCATTGAGTGATGTTCATAGGGGTGAAAAAGTGGGATTGAGACTAGAAAAATGAATCTCATAGAATCAATCATTCATTACCTTTGAGGATTGCACCCAGTAACCAGGACTTCCTAAGAAGGTCAGCCATCCCAAGACTCCTCTGGATCAAGCATGCTTAACTATGGAATTTTCCCCATAATCAAGCCCACATAGCTTGCTACCCCATTTGCAAAACCTTAACAAGTATTTTTCCTTTTGAATTATTAATTTAGAGCTTAACTCTTATGTTTAAGTATGAGGGGTTTTGTAGTCCAACATTTGAGATATCACTTTTGGATTATTTGTGTAGTATAAGGAATTAATATGTGATCCATATCCTATGTGTATAGTTGCAATTGACAAAATTTTCATGGTTTTTAATAGTCCACTTGGCACTCATTGCATCACGTGATGCTCACAAGGGTGAAGAAGTGGGATTAAGACTAGTGAAATGAATCACATCGCATCAATAATCATCTTCGAGGATTGCACTCGATAACCAAGACTTCATGAGAAGGTCACCCATTCCAAGACCCCTCTAGCTCAAGCGAGACTTAACTGTGGAGTTTTCCCCACGATCAAGCCCACTTAGCTTGCTACCCCATTTGTAAAACCTTAGCAAGTATTGTGCCTTATGAACTATTCACTTAGATATCCTTGAATCTTTTGTTTAAGTATGAGGGGTTTTATTATATACAATTTTTGGGATTATCTGCGTAGTTTAAGTCATTAATATATGACTTAATTATCTGCATAGTTTAAGTCATTAAACTATGACCCATATCCCATGAGTATAGTCGTAACTAACTAGTTTGTCATGATTTTTGAATAGTCCACTTAGAGCTCATTACATTGGGTGATACACATAGGAGTGAAAAAGTGGGATTGAGACTAGTGAAATGAATCACATCGCATCAATCATCACCTCCAGGGCTTGCACCCGGTAACCTAGAATTCCCGAGAAGGTCACCCGTCCCAAGAGTCCTCTTGCTCAAGCACGCTTAACTGAGGAGTTTTCCCCACAATCAAGCCCACTTAACTTGCTATGCCATTTGCAAAACCTTAGCAAGTATTGTGCCTTATGAACTATTCACTTAGAGCTCCTTGATTCTTTTATTTAAGTATAAGGGTTTTCACAACCCAACATATGATATATAATTTTTTGGATTTTCAGTTTTGTACGAGTCATTAATGTATGATCCATATCCTATGAGTATATTCACAAATTACTAATTTCTCATGGTTTTTGAATAATCCAATTAGCACTCATTGCAACAGGTGATGCTCATAGGGGTGAAGAAGTGGGATTGAGATTACCGAAATGAATCAGATAGCATCATTCATCACCCTCGGGGATCGCACCCGATAATTAGGACTTCCCAAGAAGGTCACCCATTCCAAGACTCCTCTAGGTCAAGCACGCTTAACTATGGAGTTTTCCCCACAATCAATCCCACTTAACTTGCTACCACTTTTGCAAAACCTTAGTAAGTATTGTGCCTTATGGACTATTCCCTTAGATCTCCTTGAATCTTTTCTTTAAGTATGAGGGTTTTCGTAGTCCAACATATGATATATCATTTTCAATATTATATGCGTAGTTTAAGTTATTAATCTATGACCCATGTCCCATGAGTATAGTTGCAACTAATTTCTCATGGTGAGCACAACACTCTTGAGTCAGAGGAGTCTTGGGATGGGTGACCTTCCCAAGAAGTTTTGGTTACCAAATACGAGCCTCAGAAGTGATGATAGTTGCTATTCGATTTGTTTCGCTAGTCTTAATCCCACTTCTTCACCCCTATAAAGATCACTAGATGCAACAAATGTTAAGTGAACTATTCAAAAACCATAAACAAATAATTAGTTGCTACTATACTTATAAAATATAGATTATAAATTAATCACTTATATTACAGAAATAATCTTAAGAATAATATATCAAATATATATTAATTTAAAATAATTTACTCCTAATGAAAACATATATACTATTACTATATGATTTTTTTACGTGTACATTTATACACTTTTAATACTCATAGCGAATATGTGACTTTATGTTATACTGCAATTAGATAAGGCCATGATCTTGAGTTAATGTTTTTGAGAAGGGTTTGGATTTTGGGGATTTTTTTCCAATAATCAAGTAAATGGTGAGCTAGGTTTAGTTATGTATATTGTTAATGCTTTGAAAATTTGAGATTTTTATTTTTTATTATATTCACATATATATATATATATAAAGAATTAACACTTTTATTTCTCATATATATATATATATATATATTTTATTTCACACTTTTTCGATTTTTTATTATTTGAATTGGGTTATATTATTATTATTATTATTATTATTATTTTGGAGAAATTGTTGTAATATAAAAATGGGTTAATATTTTTCAATATTTAGTGTAAGAAGGCTAATTTTTTTGAGAATTTGAAATTTTAGGATTTGCTATTATCAAATGGTCATACAATTTTTTAAAATTAAAATTTTGGATTAATAAAATTGTTATTTAATATAGAAATAGATTCAATAATTACCCAATATTATTATTTTGATATATGCAATTCCATCTTTTAAAATGATTTTGTTGTTGTTGTTGTTGTTAGATTTCAAGTTAAAATAACCTATCTTTAAAGAGAAACTTCTTAAAGCTATTCTAACTAATACAAAACGATTATGCAATATTAACATTTAGTATACATAATTTAATTGATCTCTTCTCATTTCTTTTATAAATTAGTTCTTACATTATACTAGCACAAAGTTTACATATACATTCAAAGAGAGTTAGCAATGAGCCTCCAAAACAGAGAAGTTGCTTAGGACTTGAGTAAAAAAACACTGTTAACAACCCTTGAAAAGAGATTCCTAACTGCCTCTATTGGGATACATACAAAAAGCTAAGTAAATCCCAAATTCATGTGAATTAACAGAGATAAACTAAAAGACTACAAACATAAACTGCTGGTGGAATCCAAGAGAGAGAAACCATGTCAAACCTGAAAAAACTCGAGGGTGCCACCACTACTCATGTTTTGTAAACGAGCCGAGATTTAGGTGTTTTTACTGTTGTGGAGGCTCCTCGCTTTCCTGATGGAGATACCTAGTTTCGTTCTTACCGCTTCATGGGGGAAGCACAGTCAGCTTGGCGTCCATCACATTCAGGGATACCTCTATTTGTTCTTCCTCCACCTTAATATTTTGCACCTTGGTTCTAGGGTCCACCGCGGTGAGAGCATGCATGTCCATTGTTGTTGCTGCGAGAGGAGAATTAGCAACTTCATGATCCATGACCATTGTGAAGAGATGAGAAGGAAGGTTGAAGATCTCTGTATTGTCTACACACCATTCAATCATCACCTAAACCATGTGGCCTAGCTCATGCATTTTTGTCCGCGTGTCATTTTCCAGGCTACTAATGTCATTCTGCATGTCAAGCAGGGTGTCTGACATGGAGGCCAGGTGCTTAGAAAGAGCTACATTACTCGTATCTCTACTTTGGGTGTGATGAGAACGACCTCGCTAGCTTGAGGCACAAAGGTGCTCCTTGACCATGGTCATCTTTTCTCCACCACGTATGCACACAATTTCAACCTAAAAATCGGCACCTATAACAACAAAACCTTCATATGGAGCGTGGCATTAGAGGTTTGCATGCCCACTTAATATCCTCCCAGCGATAGCAAGTGGTGCATCTGCCATTAATTCACTCTCTCCTCGTCATTATTACACAGTAAATACTGTGATACGTGCAAGCTCTCGAGAGGAGGGTGGGTTGAAATGCCCTTCCTCGCACGCCATCACCAACATCATCATCACACCTTTGTGCCTGCCTTGATGTCACCCCATCTAGGAATCAATATCTTTTGATTGTTTTAAATGTTTTAAAAATACAATTCTTAAAATGTTTGAACTATATTATATACTTAAAAAATATTCATAAATATTTTTTTTTATTAAAAAAATTAAATATTTTTTAATATTAAAATAATATTTATGTTATTAAAATTATATTCTTATACAAATCAATCATAAACAAGTACACATCATTATAATAATGCGTCATTTTCCTCACAAAGGTTCGGCATGGGAGTGGTTTGGTAGAGTCTGTTACAAGGATCACAAAGAATAAGAAAATAAGTCAAAAAGAATTTGGTGAGATGTTGCTTTCTTACACCATGTTCTTGCAGTTTCTAGCTTTTGAGGAAATTAAGGAGAAGTTTTGAAATGAGGAAGAAGAATATACAAGGCCACATATTTTCATTTTTTTAATAAAGAATGTGATGTCATTTTTTTAATAAAGAATGTGATGCCATAAAGTTGAGGAAATTTTAACGTCACTAAGTTGAACTTTAGTAGTTGAGAAGGGAGTTTAGTTTATTTTATTTTATATAAAAGTTGTTTAGAATTAAAAGAAAATATCTTTGCCAAAGGGGAGTTTTTATATTATAAGAATTACTCAGCAAGCGACAAATATTTTGTTTTATTATAAATTGCTTAAAAACATGTTTGTTGGATTTTTTGAGGGGAGGTTTGTTAGTTTTTTGGGATTTTTTTAAGGGAAGTTTTTTGGGATTTTTTTAATAATAAATTGTTGCGTCGAGAGGCGCATTCTACAGCCCGGTATGAGGTAGAAGTGTAATTCTGTGCTCAATGTGGAGAATACACGTGTCACATAAAAAAGTCGGCTTATATGTCTATATATATACAAGTCGGATTAATAATTAATAATCTTAGGTGTATATATATATTTCGAGGTGCAAACCCTTTTTTGGAGTGCAATTGTTGAAGCAGGATTTGCACCTCGAAATATTTGATCCCTCTCGACGCATGATAGAGCCGGGTAAAACTGGATCTAAGCTGGTTTAAAAAATGTATTTTCCATGCTTTATTAAAAAAATATTATGTCGATACCAAAATTGAAATGTAATTGAAATAAATTTGTTTCTGTGTTTATTGGAGTCTCTGTTCCAATTTCTTTAAATTGTTTGCACCTATCCTTGAGTCTTGGTGGCCCATTTGATACCAACCAACTTGCATGGAAGGTTGCATTTCAAATCTTATTAGTTTTTTTTTGGTGCTTTAGGAGACCAGTTAAGCTAACGGCCATGTTCAAGTGATATATAAACAAAAGAATATATGTTTGAAAAATATACATGGGTGTATCCATTAAACGAGATTAGTATTTTGATGTTATTTATTACAAATAGATAAGGATTATATTTTTAATGAAATATTAATTTAATTATATTATTTATTAAATGTAAAGACGGAGTATAATTTTAGTGAAATGTTAATTTAATGATGTTATTTATTAAATATATATAAGAGTAATTTCAACGAAATATTATTGTAGTGAGAGTAATGAGATGTTTCAAAAATAAAAATAAATAATAAAAATCATATTTCAAAAAATAATAATAAAATAATAAGAATATGTCGGCTAAATATTAATTTAAAAATATACATACATCATGTCGGATTATCAAAGAAAAAAAACCGGTATACAAGAAATTGGATCCCTCTCAATGCTTGATATATCTGGGTTCAAGATGGATGTATGTTGGTGTTATTAATTATCAAACTTTATCAATATGAGTTGGAAAATAATAAATATAGTAAAAGTGACTTTAAAAATAAGAAGAAAAAAAATCAAGATTTAGCTTGCTAATGATTTAGAGGGTGAAGTTACAAAATATACCATCGTAGATCCATTTTAACTCTGGACTAAGAGGGATTAAATCCCTTGAGGTGCAAACTTTTTTAAAGTGTAAAAATTTAGAAAAGTTTGCAACTCAAGGGAATTGATCTCTCCAAATGCTTAGTTTTTTTTTAACAAGAGCGGTTATATTATAGAGGGGAGCTCAGTAAAGAAAATGCTGAACAGAGGAACACATTACAGCAATCAACCAGAATCTCAACCAGTGCCAGGCATACATCCAAGAGCAAACTAAGGAGGGATGTCAATGGTTACAATCGAATTAACAGATAGCTCATTAAGACCAATAGCTATGGATTTATTGGCCGCCGAGTCCGCCAAAACATTAAGATTTCTAAGAACATGGAAAAATTTAATCTTCCTGAACGTATTGGCCTTGGATCTGATTCTCTTAATCAGTCTTACAATGCGCTCATTCTTGCTCCTACTTCCCCCATTCAGCTCCTGAATAATTATTCTGGAACCTCCAAAAACCATAACTTCTTCCGCGCCAATTACCTTAAGCTGAATAAGGCCCTGCCAAAGCCCATAAGCCTCCGCCATATTATTGGAATCATAACCAATATTCCAGAAGTATTCTGATTTCTTATTTCCTCCAGGATCAAAAATAACGCCACCACCTCCTGCACTTCCCGGATTCCCTTTGGAGACTCCGTCGAAAAAAAGTTTAAAGATTTTCCTCTCTTTTAACCAGTTCTCAAATTGTGAAGTGTCTTGCCTGATCTCCCAATTCTCCAGCCTATTATCCGCCATATGACTTGCAGTCTTGATGTCAAAACTGTGCATCAGATTTTTTTCAATGACCGTCAAATTTCCTTTATTATTTGGGATTTTTGAAATCCTAACAATCTCTTTAAAAAGAGCATTTATTTTAATAACTGTCTTCCACGCTGGCTGGTGTTTGTCTTTGAAGATTCTGTGATTCCTTTCGATCCAGATACCCCAGCAGATGACTTTGGGTAGTTTCATCCAGCAGGCCTTCAATCCTTTTTTTTTGGCCAATTCTCCTTGATAAGAATTACTCGAGCTAAGGAAACATTCCTGGATATTAACCGGTAACTTCATTGCAACGCCCCAGCTCTTTAACACTTCTTTCCAGACTGATACAGCATACGGACAGCTTAGAAACAAGTGACTGATATTCTCAGAGTCATTTGCACAAAGAGGGCAACGGAACGGCCCAGCAAATCCTTTTTTAACCAAATTCTCCCCCGTGAGAATTTTCTCATGCAAAAGAGTCCAAATAAATAAATCGATCTTAGGTAATGAGCTGCAGTTCCATAAAATATTCCATTTCTTTGGATTAGGTGGGACGTTATAGCTTGCTGCAAATCGCTGGTAACCGGCAAGAGCAGTATAAGTGCCAGAGTCCCAGCCACGCCTATCCTTCTTGAATTTTGCCAATGGAGCGAGTCCTGCCAGGTGAATGAGCAGTCTGTTCTTGTCTTCCTCCAGCTCTTCAGGACACGCTGGAACTGTCCAGCCATCCCAGCGATTTGGGGCAGCACTCTCCCAAGTGGAGATATCCCACAGAGATTGCAGGCCCAGCGATTCCATCCAGGCTTGAAGTCGTGGTAGCTGAGGTGGATATTTGGAGAGAATTACATCGTTCCAGATACTGATGGATTGCCCATTGCCCGGGATCCAGCAGAGCGCCTCCCTGAATTGAGGCAACGCCTTCCTGCATAATTTGTAAATTGCTGATCCATTATTAACAGGACTGACTTCATCAATACATCTCAGACGTTGACCAGGGAAGTATTTACATTTCAACATCATGCTACACCAGGACGGATTGGGAGCTAGCATACTCCAAAGCAGTTTGGATCCCATAGCAAGATTTTGAGCCCTTAAATCCCTGATTTGGAGGCCACCCTCCTGTTTGGGCAATTTGACAGTTTTCCATTTGACCAATGCAAATTTTTTACTCCCGTTAGCTCCACCTTGCCACAGAAAATATCTTAACATACCTTCTATTTGAGAGATGGTTTTGACTGGGGCAAGGATCATAGAGCACTGGTACAACAGATAACTATTCAACACTGCCTTGATTAGTATCACTTTGCCAGCCAGATTTAACCAGGTTGTCCCCCATCCTGTGACTTTACTTTTAATTTTTTCCACAATATGCTGCCAAGCTGAACTGTTGGGCTTGACTTGGAAGATAGGCACTCCTAAGTAGTTGAAAGACTCCCAGGTAACAACACCTTTCATATTGAGGACCCGGGAGATCTCTAGCATTTCCCTGGGATTGACGTTCCAGCCATAGATTTGGCTCTTTCTTAAGTTGATTTTGCTTCCTGAGGCGAGACAATAACGATTAATTTCACTCTCGAAGCGACGAGCAATGATTTGGCTGGCTCCTCCGAGTAATATGGTATCATCCGCAAATTGCGCATGATTTATGTCCTTCGTGCCTCTGGCCATTCTAATGCCTGGGAGGACCTGCTCCTGCCTGGCCTTTTCCAGCTGATAGCTAAGGACAGAGGCCTGAATGGCATAAAGCAGGGGGGAGAGAGGGCACCCTTGCCTCAGACCTCTCGAGGCTTGAAAGAAAGGGGCTGCTCTTCCATTGATGAGCGGGGCTATCCAAGGCGAACTGATACATGCCTTGACCCAATTGATAAAATTTGGGGCGAATCCATACCTCTGCATTACCTGGAAAAGGAAAGTATGGTTGACCTTGTCAAAGGCGTTAGCTAAATCAAGCTTTACAACCATTCCTTTTTCCCTGTTCTGCAGGCTGGAGTGGATAGCCTCTTGAACTAAGATGATATTATCCCAGATTTTTCTACCTTTAACAAATCCTCCTTGGTTCTGCGGGACAAGGTGAGGCAGAATGTTTTTCAGTCTGCTGGCCATGAGCTTGGTAATAATTTTATACCCTATGTTGCACAGGGATATTGGACGGAATCTATCGAAAGACTTGGCATCCTTTTCTTTTGGTATGAGGGCCAGAAATGCTGAATTGGTTCCTCCTCCAATTCTGCTGCACTTTTGAGATTTAGATATCATTTTGAATAACTCATGTTTTACTATATCCCAGCAAATTTTGATGAAATTGACTGTGTAACCATCAGGTCCAGGAGCTCGATCTTCTTCCATATCTTCGACTGCCTGCTTTATTTCTGCCAACGTGATGGGCCTTGTCAGCAAATCGTTGTCCTTTGATTTCATAATTCTGGGAACTAAATTTAGAAGATCAACGTCTTCATGGATAGGTTGTGCCGTAAACAGTTCTTGGTAGTGGCTAGTCGCTGCTATTTTAATATCAGCAAAGTTGTTAATCAAAGTATCTTGGCTGTGGATCTCATTAACATAATTAAAATTCTTTCTGGCTGATGCAAGTTTATGGAAATAACTAGTATTTCGGTCACCGTTTACCAGCCATTTACATCTAGCTTTTTGCCTCCACCATTCAGACTCCTGCCAGCATGCTTTATGGAGATCTGAGTGGAGCTTGGATTCCTTTTGAAGATCTTTGAAATCCACGGTGCCATCCTCGATTTTGACTTGGTGCAATTCCAGCGCTTGGGCAGCAAGGAATTTGGCTTGGCCAGGGGAAGTGAGCGTCTTGGCCCAAACTTTTAATGCTTTCTTAAGACGTCTCAACTTCTCCTCCCAAACGAAGAAGGGGGACCCAGTGACCGGAGGGGCCCACGCCTTAGAGACAAGATTGAGGAACTCTGGATGGTTGGCCCACAATGAACTGAACCTGAACGGAATCGGGCCCAAATTCTTGGGGTTCTTCATCTCTAGAAGAATAGGCCTATGATCCGAGCCTCCGAAAGGCAGAATTTTAGAAGTCAGGTTCAGCCCGAGCAAAAGGAAAGAGTCCTGGATCAGGAAACGGTCCAGTCTGGCTGCTATGTGCCCTGGACCCGTCCGTTTATTATTCCAAGTATATTTACCAGCAGAGGGCTTCACATCCATGAGATTCCAGTCCAGAATGGTGTCATCCACCATTTCTCTGATGGGGTCTCTGACTAGAGATCCCCCTCTCTTTTCGTCTTGGCTGAGGGTGACGTTTAGATCCCCAGCCAGGATAATACTCCCCACCAGATTTCTCCTTTCCTCACGGAGGAGATTCCAGCAAGTTTTTTTTTCAGCATAAGAGTTAGGAGCATAAATATTAAAA
>LPNX010954850.1:379893-408667 GCA_001517045.1 Pseudotsuga menziesii
AATTTCTTCAATCCTGCACAATCAATGTGCAATGCCTTTATTCTTTGACATTAAATCATGCTTGGCTGACTTTGGAGTGAACTCGCCTCTTAATTGATGTAGGATCACTTAGTTAACAAGCTAACTTAAGTCATGTTATCATGCAATAGGAGCAAATTCAGTGTCAAAGCATAAGTGTCGTATTTTAGTTTAACTAAAGTGTCATCATGCAAAACACTTTGGTTAACTAATTCCTTTTAATTAACACTTTATTTAACTATTCTTAGTTGAAATCACGCAGATTTTTTCACTGAAGTGGTCAGTGAGTTCTCCTTTAATTAACTGATTGCATATTTTAATATTTTAACTGAAGCTTTATCAATCCGAGTTAACTTTAATCGACTGAAGTATCTTCATGAGAAATTTTAATTTCTCTCGTTCTCTATGCATTAATCTTTATCTCTTATCTCTTTACTACATGGTTAATATGTGCTAACTTTAATTATATATCATATCATATTATACTAAGAATATTTAACAAATGCTATGATCATGTTATATTACCCCCAACCAAATGATCATATGATAAAGTAATTCATTCTAGAGGTGGTCGGTCTCTAAAGGACACTTAATAACAATCGATGACCATGGTTAGTAATAAATCACACAACATTAAATGCTTCAACATGCAAAACATTACCTCTATACAGGAGGTGTACCCCATAGGCACCTACTACAATTGGAGATCCACATGAGAATCTTGACTTGACACAAAAGTCTAGATCCTTGTCCAACAAGACTTTATAACATCATCACTTTGATAAATCAAAGCATTCACCTATGTATGGGAGGAATCACTTTTATACGAAAGGCTTAGTCATTCTTGATTCCAACTCAAGAATCTACTCCAAGTATCTGAGTCCAACACATGCTTCCTCAATACGAGCGGATCAATCCTGGATGCACAAGATTGGCTTGGAGAATGAATCATGGTGTTGTATCTTTAACAAGTTAGTCTCCATCCTTAAGTTCTGGGTGGAAATCATCTACAACATTTTAAATTCGTTTTGAAGCATTTTCCATGGGTGGTTTTATGGAGGAAATTGTAAATGATATTTTACTTTCATTTTGAACATTTTTTATGAGTGGGTTTGGGGAGGAAATAAATATTTTTTAGAAAATTGTTCAACCCTTAAATTTTAAGTGTTAGAAAACAAGTTGATTGCCATTTCTTCCTTACATGTGTGCCCATTTTATGTTTTCCCCCTTATATAATGACTCTTACATTATATAATTACATAATTGTATAGATTACTTTTACATACATATATAATACTCTTATTTTCTAACTCTTCAAAATCATAGTGATTTATGAATACTTAGTACATAATTCAATTGTAAAACACTAAATGGGCATGAATGCTAGATATTCAAATAATTATTTTTTGATCTATAAAAGTTTAATTAATTGAAAAGGTGTACCGTTTATTCCATTGAAAATTCAGGTTGTAGAAAAAGATCCATTCATAGGAAAAAAATATTGGGAACATATCAATTGGTGGACGGTGAAGTTCTAAAACACAATAGGCCCACATACTTTAAATGAATTTCCTTTCTTGCCCTTCGTAAATTCCAAGTATATGATTCTTAATATGATCAATGAAGAATATTTGTATTTATTAAAAGATTTTGACACCAAATACGCCTTATAAAATTGATAGCATCCATTTGTCTCATCTTAATACTTGAATAATGGGAAAGTGAGACAATATATTCTATACAACATAGGAAATGTGGTTATATACAAATCTCATACAAATGGTTGAACCCTTAAATTTTAAGGGTTAGCCAACAAGATACTATCATTTTCTCCTTATCAAACCATCATAATTTTGTGTTTCATAGGAAAGGGTGAATAACTTTTTTTAGAAGTGGATGATAGAATCATTCTCAATCTAGAGATAAATACAATAATAATTATGAAGTTTAAAAGAACGTAGGTCAAGAGTCAACCTCTAAGATAGCTTGAAGTTATGATATAATGATTCTCAATTTAGAGATAAGTATGATAACGATGATGAAGTGTTAAAAAATGTATATCCTTGTAAAATCCAAATACACCTCATATTTACTCTTTTTTCTAAGAAAGAATTTGTAATTTTTGTTCCAATATAGAATAAAAATTCCTTTCTTCAAGTGCTTAAGGCGCATAAAAAAGTAAAGAAAGTACAAGTGCATAATGCACTTACAAGAGTACAAATGCATACTACACTTACAAGATTAAACTTATAAAAGTAATGTACCTATCATTTTTTGCCCTTTAAAAAATCCTCATCTTTCCCTTTTTCCATTCTTCATTTTAACTTCTTGCAACCCTACTATAATAGAAGTCACAAGAACTAGCTAACAATTAGAAGGTGAGAGACCATTATTCTTAGAATGAAATTGATCTAGATTATTTAGAAAATGAAATGAAGGAATAAATATAAATTGGAAAAGCACACCCACACAAAGATATTGTAGAGAGCATAGTAGTATAGTAAAACAAAATATTTATTGATTAATGAAATGGGAAAAGGCTGTAAAATGCCAAACAATACAAACTAGCTAGAATGATGGTAGCTTTCCTCTAAAGAGAGATGTGTTAGATATGCACATTCACAAGAAGACATTAGGAAAGGCCAAAAATGTCTTTAAACATGAATTTTTATGCCCTGGGATGAAAATATCCTACAGATTCAAAATGTTAGCCCCATGAAATGATGTGGAAAAAGGAATGCGAGACTTAAGGAGGCTAGTTGATACATAAACTTATTAGGTCACAAATTTTACATACAAAGTTAATTTAGGGAATTTGTTGGATAGTTACAAATATTGACTCATGATCTATCTGTTTCGCAAGCCATGTAATATAATATTTTGTGGCCTATGTCCATTAACAAAACATAAGGGAAATGCCTAAAAAATGAAACATAAGTTTCATACCTAAAATACATAAGTAAAATAACAAAGATGTGGATCCATTATAAATAATTGGAATAGGTGGGTGGCCAATAGTATCCACCTATATTAGAACTAGTTCCTTATTTGAATCAAATGTGTCAATATCTTGATGTATTTTTGTTCCACCTAGAGGGGATTCAACTACCACAACCTCCCTCGTAGAGGAAATTCCTGTATCCCTTCTTCTACTATATCCCTTGAGAAAGGAGTGGATTCCCCAATTGAGACATTTAGTTGTTGATTTACCTCATTCTGGTCAATGTCAATAGTCAATTGTTGATTTATCTCACTCTAATCAATGCAAGTATTTGAAATCATTTCCTTTGGGAAATCCCATCTCTTTGATTGTGATTTAATCCATTTTTATTATGAGGTTGAGCTAAATCAAGAGGACAAGTAACTTATAAATAACCTAGAAGATTATATACCTTGCACGCAAATGTTGTATTCTCATAATCCAAGACTTTTATTTATTTAATTTTTTTCCATTTGAGAATCATTTTTTACTTGAAATACCCTTACTAAGGTTTATCTCAACACATATATGTGCACATGTATATAAAGACACTATAGATACATCAAGATTTGATTTTATGCAAGTATCCAAACTATTCCCCATACTTTCAAAAAATTGATAAATACCATAAATGCAATGAAAAATCAAGAATATGAACCCAAACTGGGATTCTAGTAATGGACATAGTGCTAGGATCAAAATCTAAAAACCAAGGGGTTATAAAAATTCCCACACTTCCCCAAAAGTAGGCGCATTCCTCAAACACCTATTGATAATTAACATGATCGTAGAAATAAACAATAAAAAAACATTTGGAATACAATGAGCTCCCACAATTGTTTGTCAAAGTCATGTGGATATTTTAGGTTCATACCCTTATCCTCCTTACTTTAGGTGACATAAGAGTTAGTCACGTAATGTATATGGCCATCTACTTTTAATAAGGTAAAGTAGTTAGTAGTGGACAACTATTAATGTAAAAATGGTCTGTTTGTTATTTAAGGCCCACTATGTATTTGGTACTCATTAGTTATGGTACTATAAGTAGTTAGGGTTTTGGATATTGAAATCCTATTTAAATAGTTAGGAGGCTATGGATTTTTTTTTCAAGTATTGTTGTAATTGTAGCTTGACTCAAGTGAAAGGTCATCGAACTTTAAGAGGAAGTTAACATTCATTTTTTATTGATTATCATAATACAAGGGTTTATTTCACAACGTATCTCTTTGTTATTGTCACGTGTTTGATTATTCTACAATATTAGATCATAACTCTATGTATGTCTTATGGCTGTTCTAATTCAAGGGTCAAGAACACTACAAGTGGTATCATAGCAATTTTATGAGCCAACATGCCTCCAAAGTTTTTGCATATTTTTTTAGGATAGAGAGATTAGTAGGTAAAAGTATGGTCGGGGAAGACTACAGGTATCAAATACAAGCAAATTCGCTTGCTTAGAAACCATTGTAACCCTTGTTGGTAACCCTTTGAGTGTACTACATCATACATCACATGTATAAGGTATTTTACTTCCACATACCCTAGGGTATATCAAAAGTCCCCTAGGCAATCTAAAACTAGCCTTAGACAATTTGGTCAATCTTCTTGCTTCTACATGGGCAACAAGCACATCACTTGAAGAATATTACTCTTTAGTACTTGGGTAGTTAGGTAATATGGTAAGGGGCACGGTTGAGCCTCCTTATTTAGTTACTTGAGAGATTGGGTTGAGTACTACTATCGAACCTTGAAAGTCTATAAGAGAGCTATAGCACCTCGCACTCCCTTATCCTTAGGATCTCAGAAACCCTATACTCTAAAAAACCAATGAAATTCCTACATCTTTTCATCAAGAAGGAATTTGGTAATTATGTTAGTGTAGTAATATTTCATAGGGACTAATACTCCTACTAAAAAAAGGTCTAGGATCCATTGACACCATTGTTGGCGACCTATCTTAGAAGAATACTTTCAATATGTTAATCATGGTGGTATACATCTATAACGACCCTTTTTGTGTGGAATATACAATACAATAATTGGTGCCACATCTCAAAGGACTCCTCTTTAGCCATTGATTGTTTTGAGATAAGATAGTGTTAATACATTCTCAATCATAAGTGGTACCATTTTTCAAACTCACAACTGACCAAACATGGACGACCTAAACATGGAACAACCCAAGGCCACTAAGGATATTGAATTAATGGTCACACATTTAAAGCATTCAGGTGATCACATCAACATCATTATGGCTAAAAAAAACACATTATGGATATCATAACTAAACACATAAGAAAAACTCCCGCAAAATAAGATCCAACCACCAAAGCAATGGTAAATGAAGAACAAGGCTCTAACACTCTCTTTCTATAAGTCCAACCTCCACCCTTTTAGGACAACAATTCATTGCACTATTTCCTAAAAGTTAACATGTGGAAATTTGATAGCTCGAATCCTTTAGGTTGGGTTACCCGATTGGAACACTATTTCACTCTCCATGGGATTGAGGATGATATTAAAAACTTAAAACTAGGAGTTGTATATTTAGACTCAAAATGATGGAAATGATGCCAAGAATCTCATTGTTGTTATATCCCTTGGAGCCAATTTGTGCATATACTTAACGATTATTTTGAACATGATACCCACTAATTGGAAAGGTTGAAAACATTACATCAAAGAAGCATATCAATGTACTATATTAGAACCTTTGCGCCATTGGGAATTCACATAGATGGCCTCTCTGGTTTTTTTTAGAATGCTTCATCAATGGCTGCAAAGAGGTGATTTGAGCACATGTCATAATGCATATCCCTATTGTTGTTGCAACCACTACCCCAAACATTTTATGAGTTTAGGGCCCCTCCTTTAATTTTTAGCTTTTAAAATTTCTTAGACTACTTTTTTCTCTATGAAGGTCCTTTCCATGACTTAGTTTATTTCCAAACAAGTTAAAATAGACTTTTTGTCAAAAGTTAGAACTTAGGTTTTTCACCCGATGTATCACCTGAATTCATCGAGTCTGGCCGACACGTCGGAGAAACTCGTGCTTTCCATTTGATTTTTTGCTTATTCTTTATTGAGTCTCAAAAACATTTGTTGAGTTTGCTGATACATTGGTGAAACTCACCGTATTTGGAGCCGGCATTATCAGTGGGGTGATTTTTTCCTTGCCAACAGATGTCATCGAGGCTTTTGCGAGAGATCTCGCTAATTGGCACTGACGACATTAGGTAAACTTAGGAAGTTGAGCCGATTTTATCGGGGGAATTTATATTTCATATCCAACAACCTCTCATCGAGAGCTCTTCATGAGTTTTGTCGACGTGCCTTTATGCAAAGTTTTTTAGAAAGTCGTGCTAATAGCATCGGCATGACTCATGTTTTTATCCTGATATGTTCGGTCGGTTTGATTGTTTGCAACCGATGAGCTTTCCATATTTTTGGTCGATGAAGTTTTTTCAGGTGTCTTTGATGAGTCTCTACAATAGTGTAAGAAGAAATCCAATATTGGAGCCGACACTGTCGCATTTTGTTTTTCTTTCACCGTCGATTGAGGTTTTGAGGATCTTGTTGATAGCCTTATTGTCGAAAGGAGTTTTCAAGTACCATCCGATAATGTTGGAACTACTCCGTGAGTTCAACCAACATGGTCACGGGAGGCTTGGTTTTTCTCATCGATTCGGTAAAATTACTGATGGGGCTTGTAGCTTTGGCGCCAAATGGTGTTTTCACCCGCGGGCCATAAATCACCCGACGACCGCATTTATGACTCTTTATGCATTTTTTCCTATATAAGTTGTGGGAAGTTTTTACAGACTATTACCACTACCTGTTTGGAGCACTCCTAACTGACAATTGCCACCTAGAGTTTCCACAGACCGCTCAAGCTAGTTTTTTTCACCAACTGTCACACCATCGTTTTCCAGGTAGGCTTCGAACCTCATCGTGGTTTTATTTTGTTAAAATGATTTGGTAAAATGATGTTTTTATGGTTTTAGCATTTATGGGATTATGGTTTTACCTGTGTCAAGCCAGTTTAAATCCTTTCCCAACCTCGTAGGGATTCATTTCGTTTCTTTTGAGCTCACTAAACTTTGGAGGTTTTCCCCAAGTCGATTCGTGCGAGAATCCTTAGCATCCCTGAATTTTAGTTGCTAGCCTCGCCATGGTAGTTTTTACCTGCTTCGCTCAATTTTTCTGCGCCGCACAGGCCATAGACATTGGTATGTCAGACCTTTGGTTCTTCATTGGTGAGGTTTTGGCCAGTCAAGCGTTTCGTCGATTGCACCTCCTCTGGTTTATGTAGTGATAGGGGGGATACCATCATTGGGTTCGCATGAGGAGAATCATTATATCTCAAAGTTCGGCTTAGGTTGTTGAAGGGATGTTGTTTATTAGGGTTGGGGAAGGGTTTTCAATAATTTCCCTTGTGTTCAAAATCATTAAGCCGTCATCGGTTTTTTCATTTGATTGTGAGAGGAGAAGCCCTGACATGTTCATGATTAAAGCAACATGTGTGGGTCAAGCCTGTAATGAAACCCAGTTAGGCAATGTGTACGATGATCTTGATAGAATGCAACTAGAGCTTCGTTTTCAGAATCAGATGTCTAAAATCCCAATACAACATGTGAATCTTTCATTTGAACTAATCCAGCTTTGATCTAATGTACACCTTATTATATCTAAAGTAGCTGGACAACCTTTGCTTTTTATCATAGGGCCATTTGAGATGTTCGAAGATGAGTCGGTAAATACAGTTTTATTGCTCTCCGTCATATTCAACACTGAGTGCAATCTTATATTTTGTTATCTAGGTTTCAGTCATCTTAATAATAGTTGTTCATTTCAGTATATTCCATTAATCATGACTGCATGCTTTTGATCACAGTAAATCTCAATCATTTATTGGTATGTTTATGTTGCATCCTCAATCCTCATACAACACCATGCCAAAGAAAGGAAAAAATAAGTCTAAGGTCACGGGAGAGGACTAAGACATGGAGATGTTACCTAGAATGGAAACTATTTACGAGGATACGAAAGTCGTTACAAGAGTTGAACCAAAATTTAAATGGGAACAGATTTATCAAATGATCAAAGACCGGACTGTTCCAGATTCAAGCTTAGAAGACATGTCATTGTATGTGAACATTAGAAAATATGCTATCACAAAAGTGGTTACATGCCTCGAGCTTTTCCCTTGTGCTGAGGTGATCGGATGGATTCTACCTCGGACAGATGCAACTACCATGATCATGTCAAACATAGAAAAACAACCTGTTGCTTCCTTCAGTCCATCCTACATAGCCAAATCTTGCAAGCTGTCAGCAGCCTGGATTCATATGACAGATAAATGGGTAAGGGATCTAGATTTAGATGTGTTTGACTGTGCTAAG
This sequence comes from Pseudotsuga menziesii, assembly GCA_001517045.1. Taxonomy (NCBI): domain Eukaryota; kingdom Viridiplantae; phylum Streptophyta; class Pinopsida; order Pinales; family Pinaceae; genus Pseudotsuga; species Pseudotsuga menziesii. Next base: position 388,294 of record LPNX010954850.1, read on the forward strand.
TGAATGATGATATCCAGGAAGCAGTTTCACCAAAAAGCCTCAGGAGAGTACGAGACTGCCAACTTGTGCACCCCATACTGAATCATAGCCTTGATGCTCAATCGAATCTTTGGCCGGGAAAACGAGAGGTTCTATAAGATGAGCTGGATCCCGCTATTATATTATGTAGCCATACAGGGCACTATATTCAACTGGGTAGACATAATGGCAAACAACCTATCATCATGCATAGCTACAACATTAGGAGGTCTGACTCAAAGGAAATCTGAATTCTACATGATCCTCCTTTTTTATTGATTGTATCTTATGTACGCACCCATTCCCAAAGCTAAATTGTGATTGGGATCCCGCTAGGACTCCTGTGTACTCCGCATATCAAATCTTGTGGGCACACAAGTATTTCAATTTTTACAAGACCATCTGTGAATATTTTCTGCTACCTTTATATGAGCTAATTTTTCTTAAAGAATGCAATTGCATGTTTGAAGGAGCAATGGAGATGGTAAGTGAATATGGAGATTAATTTTTCTCCAAGGAAGGTTTGTATTTGAGGATGTATGGAGGATCCTAGGCTCCTTCTCTACTACCAAGATACACCACAGATTATGTCATCCATAAAGAAGTGGTAAGACAGTTGTACATAGATGGGTTCAAGAACTTCTTGTTTGATATGAAGAAAGTCGCCTACCCACCGCTGCCATTTTGCATTGGTAGTTATAAATTTACTAAGGTGAAGAGTGCCCCTGACTTTGTAAAAGAGCTAGAAAATTTCCATTTCGGGGAGAAAAGTTTCTGCAGAAACAACGCTTGGGACACGGTTTCAAAATATTGTGCATATGTAGGGGTACATTTCGAATACTCCCATCACTTTGACAAGGATGAGGAGATATACCGAAATGCATGTAACATGACTGCTTTGAATAAAATGTTTAGGAATAAAATCACGACTACGGGAGGCAAAGGCAGCAGCAGTAGCACCTCTGAACAATAGAAACGGAAAGAAGAAGCTGCCAAGAAGAAGGAAGAAGAGGCTCAAAGGTTAGTTGAAGAAGTAGAGAAATTATTAGTTGAGGAGGCCCGAAGTTAGTGGAAGAAGCAGATAAATTATTAGTTGAGGAGGCCCAAAGGAAAAAGGAAGAAGAAGAAAGGATGAAAAAGGAATCAACTGACAGAGCAAGAGAGGAGGCAGAGAGGAGAGCTGGCGAACTGAAAAAGAAAGAGCAGGAAGACCAAGACAGGGAGAATTTAGAACAAGATATTGCCCAGGACAATCTAGGAGATCCTCCTTCTACATCGAGAGACACGATCACAGGAGGTCACCTCCATTTTGCAGAATTAGGGTTAGTTCCCTTTACTCCATCTAAGCAACATGTAGTTACATGCTTGGATAAGGTAGTTTTCAACCCTAAACAGAAAACCATTGTTATGAGGTCTGAAAAGAAGTTAAAGGTGGGTACCCAGCCTGAGATAATCATAGTTACTGAAACAGTTGTCATGAAAGGTACCGATGAAGATCCACAACTAATGGAATCAATAAGCATCGCAACTACTCAAGCAAATGCCTATAATTTTGATAGATTGAAAGAAACTGCAGACCAATACAAGGAAAATATGGTAAGAATGAAGGATACTCTTATGAAAGAAAGAGGAGAAGGCCGAGAAATGAAGAGGAAACATGAGGCCACTCTTTCAGAGTTTGAAAGACTACAGGAGTCCTACCAAGTTTTAGAATCAGGAAAGGAGGCCTTGGTGCTTTCAAATACCATCATTGAGGGAGAGAAGAAGGATCTTGAAAGCAATATTTTGGAGTTGGAAACACAGAAATCTGTAGCCAGCAAGCAAGTAGAGGAACTTGAGATACAAAATAGCTCGCTAGAGAAACAACTTAAGACGACTAATGAAAAACGACCTGATATTACTCCTTTCCATGGTCAAGCATGTTTAATGCAGAGGAAAATACACCATGTTCAATTAAAACTAGCGGAAGAAGTATATAATATTAAGAAAATAGAGGCCAGACTAAAGGAAATAGCATATAACTCATCAAATTTCTAGGAAAGGGATGTTAGAAGTCGCAAAACTTGTGCAAAGCTAGCTCACTTGGATTGGAGCAAATTCAGTTTTTCCTGACCACATGCCCCAAAAAACAACAGAAGGATTGAAGATGGAGTTGGAACTCTTATATTTCAGCAGTAAGACTGAACACAACAATTGAAAAGATTGTGGAAAAGTGTAAGGAATTCTACAAGAAAATTTGCACGACACATAATAGATGCCAAGCTTCAGCGGCAACCTAGGTTCAGGAATTTCCAGGCAGAGAGCAACAATTGAAGAATCTTCGGGACAAATTGCAGACAGACGAGCAAAGTATTCAAAAGATTGAGAGCATTAATGAGGAGGCAATCAGAATTTGGGTTGCGCAAGCTTATGTTCATAAATATCTCTTAGAAGACTTGTTAATGATGACCCCACCAAAGGTGAAAGAGATCGAATCTCAACTAGCTAAGCATGAAGTACTGCACGATTGTTAGAACCAGTGTACTATCGAGCCATCACTAAAGAAGATCGTGCATGGAGCAATTTCATTGGGAAACCAACTAGTCCTACCTAGGACTTTGTTTTGTCTCCATTTGGCACTCTATGTAATATTTATATTATAGTTTCATTTTCCTACTGTCATACACTAGAAGACAAATTTTGTAAGTTGAAGAGTCAATGAATCCTAAAATCCAAGGGTAGCCCAAAATTCATTAGTAAAATGTATAAATAGGGGTAGAATAGATATTTCATAGGAATTTCACTAGCGCATAGATGCTAAAGTTATTTGTATGAGAACTATTTCTTTTATGAATAAAGAGAACCAAATTTTGTTGGAGGAAGGACTGCACAAGTTTCCAAATGGATTGTGTGGATTGCTAAATACTAAATTATTTTTGTTTTGGCCTACTATACAACTTTGAGATCGTTCTAACTTGTTGAATTACTTCTATGGTTTATGAATTATTTTACTTTCCGTTAGAAATCTTGTGCATGTGAATGAGTAATGAATGTGTTATCAAAACAAAGCTATCTTTGTTTATATTTTCTGTTGCAATTATGTATGTAGAATTTGAACAACTACCTATAGGATTCCACTAGTGACATTATAGTACATTACTTAGTTAAATATAATATTTTCTTCCCTGGGAATAGGTAAAATAGTTTAGTTGTTTTTTGCTTTGGGTGATTGAGGAGCAATTGATTCATGTAAGGCGAGAGGTAAGACCCTGCGTAGCTCACTTGTGTCTCACTCATGAGGTTCTTGTTTTGGAAATCACCTGCATTTAGTTTAGGCACTTGCATTTCATCCCTTAATACATAAAATACATAAATGGTGGACCGGGCCATAACTGGTAAAACATATTTAAAACATTCTTTTAATTCTACGGTAGTCGGGCCGCTAACCGGATGGATTCCCCATTCCAAACAGTAAACGATCTAATTGGGAATGATTATTGGGGAGAATAGCTAATGTCGGTACCTGGGATTTTTCAGGAATAAAAAATTTTAGCGCTAGAAAGAGGGCTGCAAGTGCATGGCTGGCAGAGGAAATCTGTTTACTAGAAACTATTCCATTGGAGATAGCTCTGAAACTAAGTTTCTTGAAGATTTCATTTCTGAAGAAAGAGTAGGCTCTGATGAATAAGTTTCAGAACACCTCTACCCTATTCCATTTGAAGTAGTTAACCGCATGAGGAGACATACAAGATCTTATGTAAAGAAGCTTGGAGGATTGAAGACAATCTCTGAATTACCAAGAAGGCAGGCTTCCGGGAGAGTACCTTAAATTTATCCTTATATAAAAATGGGGTAATGGCACCAGTCCAATCTTAGAGCTCAACACTGAGAGCCAATTATACACCTTCCACATTAACACACAAACCAAGTCAGCAAGCAAACAAGCCAAAGTTTTCCAACAAATCCCAAGCGTCGAGCTCCCAAAGAGTAAATACACATGTTGTTCCTTGATATACATTAAAATGGTTGGTGTATATAAAATGCAAAACAAACACACCCTTTTTGCATGTGGGGTAAAAGGGAAGTAAAATTATGATACCAACAGTCGTGACATGATGAGAAAAAGAACTACGTTGGATGTTCTTGAGAAATTCAAGACCTCAGTTATATTGAAGAAAACAATATATTCATTTTCCAGTCTCGATTTGTTATTCCTGTTGATGTTTCACCAACGTTAGTGACGTCAAACAATATTGAATTGAAAAGTTTGACTGCAATAAATTGTTCACCGGATAATGCAGAAGGCAGTCAACATCGTATTCTTATTTTTTCTCATCATAAAGCATTTTTGGACATAATTGAGACAGGTCTTTTCAAACTCATATGAAGAATATGACAATGATGCTGAGTTTCCTTTGGTGGAGATGGAATTTAAAGATAATGATTCAAAAACAAATTGAGATTGTTGGTGGTGAATCTGTAGCTACTGGTGCCAATTTATATTATCAAGATCAACAACCAATTTACCTTGGACGCAAATCAAGGTTGCTTCTGTATGTTGTTGATTTAATGATCCCTCTCAACGCATGATAGAGCCGGGTAAAACTGGACCTAAGCTGGTTTAAAAAATGTGTTTTCCATGCTTTATTAAAAAAATATTATGTCGATACCAAAATTGAAATGTAATTGAAATAAATTTGTTTCTTTGTTTATTGGAGTCTCTGTTCCAATTTCTTTAAATTGTTTGCACCTACCCTTGAGTCTTGGTGGCCCATTTGATACCAACCAACTTGCATGGAAGGTTACATTTCAAATCTTATTAGTTTTTTTTTGGTGCTTTAGGAGACCAGTTAAGCTAACGGCCACGTTCAAGTGAAATATAAACAAAAGAATACATGTTTGAAAAATATAAAGGGGTGTATCCATTAAACGAGATTAGTATTTTGATGTTATTTATTACAAGTAGATAAGGATTATATTTTTAATGAAATATTAATTTAATTATATTATTTATTAAATGTAAAGAAGGAGTATAATTTTAGTGAAATGTTAATTTAATGATGTTATTTATTAAATATATATAAGAGTAATTTCAATGAAATATTATTGTAGTGAGAGTAATGAGATGTTTCAAAAATAAAAATAAATAATAAAAATCATATTTCAAAAAATAATAATAAAATAATAAGAATATGTCGCCTAAATATTAATTTAAAAATATACATACATCATGTCGGATTATCAAAGAAAAAAAACCGGTATACAAGAAATTGGATCCCTCTCAATGCTTGATATATCTGGGTTCAAGATGGATGTATGTTGGTGTTATTAATTATCAAACTTTATCAATATGAGTTGGAAAATAATAAATATAGTAAAAGTGACTTTAAAAATAAGAAGAAAAAAATCAAGATTTAGCTTGCTAATGATTTAGAGGGTGAAGTTACAAAATATACCATCGTAGATCCATTTTAACTCTGGACTAAGAGGGATTAAATCCCTTGAGGTGCAAACTTTTTTAAAGTGTAAAAATTTAGAAAAGTTTGCAACTCAAGGGAATTGATCTCTCCAAATGCTTAGTAGATATAGGGTTAAGATGAATTTATGTTGGATTATTTAATTATTTTTAGGTCTTTTTTTATAATAAAAAATAATAATAATGTTACATTTATGTTATGTGATTCTAAATACATCTAATTACTTTACATACATTGCTTACACCAATTACTCTATGTGTAATGCCACATCTTTACAAATTCATTGATTATAGACAACAAAACAAAACAATAAAGAAATGTATCAATGAGATTCTATCATTATTATTGTTACTATTTTATTTTAATTAGTTTTGTAAAATATTATATTAGACTAATATATTTGAATCGATCTTATAATCTATTCAACATCAATGTGTAGTATTAAATATGAATATATTTTGTAATTGTATTTATGATTGGAGAATTTACTATATATATAGTATTAATTGTGAGCCTACATAATTTGTTTATGTTAATTATTTTTTAAGTGGACATACATTACATACTAACACATCTCACCAACCCAGGCTATAGAAAGTTCTTCTTAATACAACAAGTTCAAACCATAAACTTAAAAATATGAAACATGATCTTTCTTAATAGTTAAGATTGATAAACAAAAGTAAGTGACACCATAAGATTGATAAAAATGTTATGTGGAGAAACTTACAATTGGGTTATAATAAAAGATTTGACATATACCAAAGATCTCTCATAGTTGGAGGATGTAGAAATATGCAATAATATATGACATGGATCTCATAAGAGGTATAACAAAAGAAAAATGAAGCTATGGTAGGTTTGTGTTGCATAACTTATATACATGTTGGTTGTAAGGTATGTGATGGGTATGTTTAATTTTTGTGCAATTTTGTTGAGATTTTGAACTTTAATTCTTTACTTGTGAAAATACTGAAATTTGAATCAATAGAACATTAAATCACATAAAACATTTAATTATAGGGAAAAAAAAACTAGGAAAACCCTCAAAACAATGAGGATGAAAAATCCAACAAATCTTGACAGTATAATTATGATGGATAACAAAGAATGTCTTTTACAACAACATATTGCTTTCGGAAGATAAGAGATCATAAACACTCTCGGTGTAGATATGGAGCAATAGAGATGAGATATCAATCGAATGAACTTTCCAATGAGTTCATTACAATAAATAACATGTCAAACCACTTCCATTCAAGGAATAGCGAATCACTGCATGGGGAATTTAGCCTCCCATGCAAACTATTGTGAATTGCCTTCTTGGAAGTTTGATGTGCACATCAGTTTCTTCAATCTTGCACAATCAATGTGCAATGCATTTATTCTTTGACATTAAATCATGCTTGGCTGACTTTGGAGTGAACTCACCTCTTAATTGATGAAGGATCAATTAGTTAACAAGCTAACTTAAGTCGGAGAAAGAAGATTAGCGACGGAGTTGTTAACTGGCTGGAGGGCTAGGGTTTGAAAGACTGTTTTAGGCGTTTCCTGCTAAGTGGTTCTCCTGCACTGCCTGGCCTCTGTGGCCCCTTGGGCGCAGGAGCGGGAAGGCTCCCCGGGTGTCAGGGCATCCCCGGGAGTTCTGTTGATGGAAGAAAGGTCTTCAAGGCTCGGCGGGCTTGAAGGCGCGGGTCGTGCCGTCAATGACCAGCGAGAGAGCCAGTCCACTAGCCGCAAGACTGGATCGGGGGGCTGCCTTCTGAAAGCCCCCACCATCCCCATAGTTCATGTCTGCTCTGAGAAGGTTAGGGGTACAATCGAGCTTTGGAAAGAAAAAGCTCTGATAGGTAAGTTTGTGGGGATATGGCCCAAGGAAAAGGATCTGATTAGATGGATCAGCGGCGTCTGGAACCCTAAGGGCCACTATGATTTGCAGCTTGGCTCAAAGGGTTTCTTCACGATCATCTTTTTCAATCAGGAGGACCGCGATCGGATCCTGGAGGGTGGCCCTTACTTCTTTTTTTTCTGCTGGGCTGTACCTCCGGCCATGGAAGGAGCCTTTCAACCCTGAAATAGAGGACTTGACGGTGGCCCCAGTTTGGATCCACCTTTTCTCTCTTCTTGGGGAATACTGGGATCCGGATACCTTGAGGGACATAGGAAATGCCCTAGGCGAGTTCATAAAGGTATCGGAGCAGACGAAAGCCCAGAGGTATACCTCCTTTTCCAGGATATGTGTTTACCTGGACCTCTCCAAGGAACTACCAAAAGCCATAAACCTAAGCTGGGAGGATGAAGAGTGGCTCCAACCCATTGACTATGAGAAAATACCTTTTAGATGAAGGCAATGCCATGAGTATGGTCACTTGGGATGGAACTGCCCACGGTTAGAGGTCAAGATAGCTCCATCTGACCCTAGCCAGGAAAAACCTGGGACAACACAGGATGGCTTTACCCAGGTGAAGAGCCGAAGAAGGAACAAGGTCTCAGGGCACTCCAAAGCCAAAAGAGATGCACCGGCGCAGGAGTCTCAGTCTAGGAATTCTTTTGAGACCTTGGAAGTCTTGGAGGAGGAAGGCTCGCCTAAGGGGAAAGAATGTGATGCTCAGCCCTCCAAAGCCCCAAACCCTTTGGTGGGGGTCGAAGCCCAGCAGATGGAGATAGTCGAGGAAGCAGACGATGAGGAAATGGAGTTAGGAGAACTAGACCTGGATGCGATAGAAGCAGAATGTGGAAAGAAGGGGAAGGGTTATGTGTCCAGACGACAGATCGAACTCCTTCAAGAAGCTATTATCAAGGCAAGGGCCCACCCGAACCTGGGGATCGACCCTAATCCCCTTACCGGGCATAAGCGGAAGCCTCCAGAGGAGGAGCAACGTAGAGGAAGGAAGTCAAACAAGCAGCACATTGCAGAGATAGGAGTTAAACTAATCGAATCAGGCCAGTATCCTATGATTAGGGCGGCCTTTTCTTAAGTGTCCAAAGTTTCCCAATGAAGGTAATCTCCTGGAATATCAGAGGGTGTGGTAACTCCAGGAAGTGGAAGACTATCGACAAAAAGATTAAGAAGGAGAGCCCTAATATCCTCTTCATCCAGGAGACGAAATGCAGTTCTGAGGGTATGGATAAAATTAGTAGTAAAATCTGGAAAGGTAGCCTGGTGATGGCCCTAGATGCGTCGGGACAGTCTGGAGGTGTAGCAGTCCTCTAGAATCCTCAGGTGGTGGAGCTCTCGAACTGGAGAGCCAATAAGTTTTCTCTTATAGCGGATTTCCGCCATCTTGTCATAGGGATGAAGGGAACTTTGGTAAACACCTATGGCCCTAGCAGCTTCCCTAAAAAACAGGCCTTCCTTGACTTCCTGGAATGGGTCAACAGACAAGCGGAGGGAGCCAGATGGGTAATGGGAGGGGATTTCAACCTCATCGCCAACCTTGGAGAAAAAAAGGGAGGTCGAAGATCTTTGGATAGATATCAAGAGGCCTTTGGGGCCTTCCAGGCCAACAGTTCCTTCGTGGACCTGGAAACCAGTAACGGGTGGTACACTTGGAACAACAAGCTGGTTGCTTCCCGCCTTAACAGGTTTTTGGTCTCGGAGCTCCTGCTTCAGGAAATAGGAGAAGTTATGTCTGAGGTCCTCCCGGTGGCCGAATCTAACCACTGGCCCATCTGCCTTCGCTGGGATGGGTCATGCACCAAGATGGGGAAACCCTTTCAGTTTGAATAATTCTGGATGGAGGATAAAGACTTCAAATACCTTGTGCAGCAGTGGTGGCAGGAGCTAGTCCCCCCATTGGGCACAGCAATGTACTGCTTCCAACAGAAACTCAAATCTTTCAAATCCAGAATCCGTACCTGGAATAAGGAGGTGTTTGGTAACATTTTTGTGGATAAGAAAAGACTGATTGCTGACCTGGATCAACTAAGTCAGAAGGGAATGATAGAAGGATGGAACGAGGACATGCAGAAGAAAGAAAAGGATCTATGGGGGCAGCTGGAAGCACGGGAAAAATAGGAGGGCATATACTGGAAACAGAAATCCAAAGTTAAATGGCTGCAAAAAGGAGAGAAAAACACCAAGTTCTTCCATAATTCAGTCATTCAGGATAGACACTCCTCGAGGATTGTGAAACTTAAAAGGATGGAAGGGGGTCGAATAGAGACTCGTCGAGAAATTGAGGAGGAACTCAACCATTATTTTGCAGATATGCTTAACGAAGACCTCCCAAACAAGGAAAGAGATATAGCCCAAATTACAAGGCTAATTCCCCCCTCGGTCACCAAGGAAGACAACGAAATGCTGATCCAACCAGTATCTCTGCAAGAAGTGGAAGAGGCCGTAAATCAAATGGCGCTAGGAAAAGATCCGGGCCCGGATGGGTTCACCTCCAACTTCTTTCACTACTTTTGGGATATGATTAAGGAGGAAGTTGTGGGAATTGTAGAGGAATCGAGGAATAAAAAAGGGGTGCTGAGAGCTTTCAATGCCACGTTCCTCTCTCTCATCCCTAAGGAATCGAGGGCAGATCACCCAGATAAGTTCAAGCCTATAGCCTTATGCAATGTGATCTATAAAATCGTCTCAAAAGTCATTGCCAACCGCCTAAAGCCTCTCCTCACCTCTTTGATCTGCCCGGAGCAAGCGGGTTTTGTTGAAGGGCGCCAGATCCTGGATGGGTTCATCCTAATTCAGGAAGTCTTACATTCCCTGCAAAGCTCGAGACATCCCGGTATACTGATCAAATTGGATACTTCAAAGGCTTACGACAAATTAAACTGGGACTACATACGCAGAATGTTGACTGCCTATGGTTTTTGTCAGGACTGGGTGGATTGGGTCATGGGGCTTATCTCCACCCCTTTTTTTAGCATTATTCTAAACGGAACTCCGACCAGTCCCTTTCAATCGTCCAGAGGTCTTCGGCAGGGAGATCCCCTCTCTCCTTTCCTCTTTATCCTTATGGCTGAGGGTCTGAGTCGGCTCCTGCAGTCTAAGGTGGAGCGTGGTGAGCTTCGGGGCATTCAGCTGGCAGATTCTTTGGAGGCTGAAACCCATAAACAGTTTGTTGATGACACTATGCTAATGGGGCACCCTTCAGTCCAAGAAGCTCGCAGCTTCAAATCTTGTCTAAACCTTTTTGCCAAATCCTCTGGTCTTGCTATTAACCAAGCCAAATCCCAAGTCTTTTTTCTCAATACTGCCCCAGCCACCCAGAGGAACATTCTCCAAATCATCGGGTTCTCGAAGGGCTCTTTCCCCTCAAAATACCTAGGAGTTCCCCTGAGCCCATGCAGTTTGAAGAGTACATCATGGATGGAACTTATCGACAGAATAAAACAAAAGATCAGTAGTTGGACCCTTAGACCCCTGAACCTTCCTAGTAGCCTGGTCCTGATCAAATCAGTCCTTCAAGCGATGCCTATCTATCTGTTCTCGGTCCTTTCGACTCTGAAATCCATTGTTCGTGAGATCAGGCGTATCCAGCGCATTTTCCTGTGGGGAGGCAGGGAGGACAAAGAAAAATTTTCCTTGGTAAGCTGGGATAGCATATGTCAACCAAAACTGAAGGGGGGATTGGGCCTAAGAGATCTGGAACTCATGGCCAAAGTCCAGGGGGCGAAAGTTTGGTGGCGATGGGTCTCCCACTCTTCTGAACCTTGGGCGCACTTATGGTGCTCAAAATATGGCTTCAACAGACCCCAACGGCAGTTAATTCGCTTCAACGAGGAGCAACAGGGCTCACCTATATGGACAAAGGCGAGAGGTGGAAGGCAGTTGGTCCAACAGCACAGCTTCTGGGAGATCTGGGATGGAATAAGTGCCAGGTTTTGGGAAGACTCATGGAACCAACTCCCTCGTCTCAGTGCCGACCCAAGATGGGCCCCAATTCAGGAATGGTCTAGGATGGAGGGTCATTATTTGGTTCACCATTTTTGGCAGGATCATCGTCCTAATGAACAAAGGAGTGGATCTTCTCGATCAAACCTGATCAAATCGAGGAGGATGTCTGGGAGGCCTTTCAAGAGGAAATGCGAGGAAGGAGCATCAGACCCACAGAGGGACATGATGTCTTGAGATGGGGGTATTTGGAAAAAGGAGTTTTCAATATCAAAGAGGCGTACAACATCCGAATTAGGAATGATGCCGAGGTCGGGGAAATATGGAAAAAGATCTGGACGCTAAACTTATGGCCTAAGGTCGCCACCTTTGCTTGGCTGACGGTCAAAGGCCGCATTCTCACAGGTGAGAGCCTCAGGAAGCACGAACTCCAGGACCCTTTTTGATGTTGTTTATGCATGCAGGAAGAGGAAACCACAAACCATCTCCTAGATAGCTGCCCGTTTGTTGTGGCCATCTGGGACAAGGGAGCAGTGGGTTTTAGAAGAAGCGATAGGCAAAGAGGCTAGCCAGCAAGAACCTTGGTGGAATGGAACCAAAATACATTCAAAAATAGAATCATCAGGACGATTTGGAATGCCTTACCTAGGATGATCATGTGGTGCATCTGGAAGGAGAGGAACGGTCGCATCTTTCGGGACAATCGCTCCAGCCCTGATGAGGTCTGGAAGTTGGTGTGGAAAAATTTTCTTTCCTCCATCAAAAGCATGCAATGGCATGATGAAGATAAGCTAATACCTGCTGACGAGATCCATGTTGGGGAATTCTGGGGTCTAGACAAACCTCAGTTGGATTGGCTTCGCATAGGTAATAGGATCCTGAAGCCGTCTAGTCCCAGGTATTGGTCTTCGCCTCCCCCAATGATTTTTAAGCTTAATTTTGATGGCGCCTCCAGGGGAAACCCGGGCCAAGCAGGATTCGGTGGCCTGTGCAGAGACTATTTTGGCAAGATTATTTTTTTTTATGGGTGCCATTTGCTGTGATTCCAACAACTCCGCAGAGCTTGAGGGGATGCTCCAAGGCTTGCATTGTTTGGTGCATAGTAACAACTTGCCGGCGATAATAGAAGGAGACTCCTAGATTCTAGTTCAGATGGCTCGTCGGTTGGCACATGGTAGGCGGAGTGACCAAGTGTCGACCAGCTGGCAGATGACCAACCATGTGGACGAACTGCGGGGCATGATCCATGCCCACCTTGCGATCTCATTCAGCCACGTGAGACGCGACGCCAACAAGGTGGCAGACCTTCTTGCGAACGTTGGAGTTGAGGGTGAGCTGGCATTTCAATGGGACCCACTGGAATCATTTGGTGAGCATTCTTGGGTTCATAATTGTCGACAGTTGGCGGCGCAGGATCATATGGGAGATTTGCAGCTGACACACCGGAGCGATGCGATGGAGGTAGGTGGCAGAAGGCGCGAGCACGACACGATGGACCGACACCAAGATGAAGGCGAGTGTTAATGAAGCCATTAAGCGAGGACAGAGGTGGTTGTCCTTGGATTTTATTGCTCCCATCGCGAATATTGGTGATATGACGGATAGGGTAAGGCGGGATGAGCGACTTCACAGGGCTTTCCTTTTATTTAGAGCGCCCCTCATGGAATGTGGTTCGAGGGAGGTGATTGGTTTCAGCTCCATGTCATCGCCCTGGTTCGCGCCTGGTGCAGCAATGATTCCTCCTTTCCCTTCTTATTTTAGGTCATGCTGGCTGAGCTGTTACCACCATTCATCCAAGCCCCCTGTCATCTGGCTCCTCTGGTTGTCTTTATGGCCTCCTAGCCTGGTTTTGGTGCGGATTCCGTTGTTCCTTTGTCCCCGCACCCTAGCTCATAAGTCCCTCCTGTTGCGAATGATGGGTGGGCGCATCTTTCTGTTGTGGTGCGCGTGGTTTCTTGGCGCGCGTCTTCTGTCTGTGGAGCACCCTATCTGCGGTGAGCCCTCCCTGCGATGTGCACTGTCTGCGGAGCGCCCGGCCTGCGGTGTGCTCTATCTGCAGTGCGCCCGCCCTGCAGTTCGATCTGTATGCAGTTCGCCCTTGCTGCGGTGTGCACTGTCTACAGAGCGCCTGGCCTACGGTGCGCTCTATCTGCGGTGCGCACTGTCTGTGGTGCGCACTGTCTGCTGTGCGCCCTAGCTTATAAGTCCCATGGCTTAAGGCTGCCTTGTCATGCAATTTTGGGTAAACATGAAGCTAGTTGGCCATTCTTATACAGAGCGGGAAGCGAAGATGGCGGGGGATGAGGATCCTGTGTGGGAATGGAAGCAGCACAATGGAGAATGTCTCCTCATGCACTAGAAGGCTCGTTGCTTTTGAATGGCAGACTCAAGATGCTTAATTATAATATTTTGGAAAGTCGGGTCTGTGCACCCGCGCGATATCTATATCTCCTGGCTGACTAAGTTTTGGCCTCCAGAATGCGCGCCTAGCCATGAGGAGTTTTTCTCCCGGTTTGGGGGCTGCTAGACCAGTTATGTTTTCTTCTCTGTATTAGTTTCCAGTTGCTGTAATATAAAATTTTATTTACAAAAAAAAAAAAAAACAAGCTAACTTAAGTCATGTTATCATGCAATAGGAGCAAATTCAGTGTCAAAACGTAAGTGTTGTATTTTAGTTTAACTAAAGTGTCATCATGCAAAAAACTTTAGTTAACTAATTCCTTTTAATTAACACTTTATTTAACTATTCTTAGTTGAAATCACGCTGATTATTTTACTGAAGTGGTCAGTGAGTTCTCATTTAATTAATTGATTACATATTTTAATATTTTAACTGAAGCTTTATCAATCCGAGTTAACTTTAATCGACTGAAGTATCTTCATGAGAAATTTTAATTTCTCTCGTTCTCTATACATTAATCTTTATCTCTTATCTCTTTACTACATGGTTAATATGTGCTAACTTTAATTATATATCATATCATATTATACTAAGAAGATTTAATAGATGCTATGATCATGTTATATTACCCCCAACCAAATGATCATATGATAAAGTAATTCACATTAGAGGTGGCCAATCTCTAAAGGAGACTTAATAACAATCGATGACCATGGTTAGTAATAAATCACACAACATTAAATGCTTCAACATGCAAAACATTACCTCTATACAGGAGGTGTACCCCATAGGAACCTACTACAACTGGAGATCCACATGAGAATCTTGACTTGACACAAAAGTCTGGATCCTTGTCCAACAAGACTTTATAACATCATCACTTTGATAAATCAAAGCATTCGCCTTTGTACAGGAGGAATCACTTTTATACGGAAGGCTTAGTCATTCTTGATTCCAACTCAAGAATCTACTCCAAGTACCTGAGTCCAACACATGCTTCCTCTATATGAGCGGATCAATCCTGGATGCACAAGATTGGCTTGGAGAATGAATCATGGTGTTGTATCTTTAACAAGTTAGTCTCCATCCTTAAGTTCTGGGTGGAAATCATCTACAATATTTTAAATTCATTTTTAAGCATTTTCCATGGGTGGTTTTATGGAGGAAATTGTAAATGATATTTTACTTTCATTTTGAACATTTTTTATGAGTGGATTTGGGGAGGAAACAAATATTTTTTAGAAAATTGTTCAACCCTTAAATTTTAAGTGTTAGAAAACAAGTTGATTGCCATTTCTTCCTTACATGTGTGCCCATTTTATGTTTTCCCCCTTATATGATGACTTTTACATTATATAATTACATAATTGTATAGATTACTTTTACATACATATATAATACTCTTATCTTCTAACTCTTCAAAATTATAGTGATTTATGAATACTTCTCTTAAAGTTTTCAAGTACATAATTCAATTGTAAAACACTAAATGAACATAAATGCTAGAAATTCAAATAATTATTTTTTGATCTAGAAAAGTTTACTTAATTGAAAAGGTGTACCGTTTATTCCATTGAAAATTCAGGTTGTAGAAAAAGATCCATTCATAGGAAAAAAATATTGGGAAAATATCAATTGGTGGAGGGTGAAGTTCTAAAACACAATAAGCCCACATACTTTAAATGAATTTCCTTTCTTGCTGTTATACACCAGATTGGCACCTCTCCATCCGAGTGCCGACATTCCTCATGGTGGCACACAAAAGGACATCTATGGATTGAGGTTTGCCCAGAACACTATAGCTTGGCTTATCATGAAATACATTCTGCCTCTATCCAGCTAATTACCTTGCCATTTCTGACATGTTAGGATGTATTCGCGACTATCCTTCTATACAACTCGTGAGTCATTCGCGAGTCTCCTTTGTAGCATGTTGCGAATCTATGTATTCGCGGGTTGCCCTTATACATAGTCGCGAATCATTCGCGGGTTGCTCTACAGAATACCCGCGAATGTGCCTCTTAGCATTTAAACATAAAAACTCGCGTTAAGTAGAGATTAGTTAAGTTATTTAACTTAATTTCCTTAACTGCTGTAACTTCTTTAACCTTCGAAACTACCTTATTTTACCCATATAAATAGAGGTAGGAAAGGCCATGAGGGGGACTTGGAATTTATGCATTGTTATGCTAGAGGAATTGGGACTCTCTTTGCCCGCACTTTTCCCTAGAGGTCTTCCCCTTATGTTGCAGAGCTTGGAGGCTAAGTTCTTTGGAGAAGAGAAGCAGCAGAACCAGATCGAGATTTCGTGAGGTGCCAAACTTGAAGAGAAGGTATACTTGTACTTGTTTTCAAGATTGATAAAGATGTGATGTCCTTCTTCTTCCCAAATCATTGTTCAATGTGTGATTGAATCTATGTTTATGATCAAATTATAATGTTATTCAGATCATTGTTTCATATTCATTTGATTATCATTGTCTTATATGTGGTCATAATGGCTTGAGGAAGCTATAACTTGTTTTGCAGGTCTCTTGGAGCGAGAGGAGCAAGAAGAGGATTGAAGAGAAAGCTTGGACCAGCCTTCGGTTAGTCAGGTGTGGACCTTTCTCATCTCTGAATCTTGTTTATATATACTTGCTGAACATTGTGCATCTCTCTTTCAACCCCAGTACGTTAATGGCCTCTTAAACCCTAGCCATAGGACATTTTCCTTTACAACAGAACTCGCGGCTCCATTGGGGATAGCCTTGTCTGTTTGGGGTTTCTCTTGATTCTTTTCAGTTTTTGCATTGTTTCAAGTCCTTTTTTCCACTTAGGAACATCTTTCCAGTCTGATTACACACTTTCCCTACCTTTTTTGGGTAGTTTTTGACCTTTATCGGGATTTTTCTACCTATTCGCGAGTTGTTGTTCTAGACAGTCGCGAATACAGTCTTGTATTCGTGGGTTGCTTCACTGAACAATTGCGAGTCATTCGCGACCTGCCCTTATAGACAGTCACGAACACTCCTGGAAGTGGGGATTTTTAAAGTTAAAGCTTGCTCCGTCTTTGCTTTGGGTAATCCTTGTTTCTGAGTGGATTTTATTTATAAATGTTGTTTGGCCTGTCTGGGTGCCTCTGTTGATCACTGTTTGTGCTTTTTCGGAAGCCTTTTGAGCCTTTTTGCTTGAATTGTTTACTGTCTGCATGCTGAAGTATTTTGGCCGGTTTGGGTTGTAGGTTAAAGTGTCTTTGTTCAGACCTATGTTCAGGATCTTGGGTTTTGTTTTTGCAGTCTGTCTTCTGACAGTGGCTGATTCTCACTTGCCTTTGTAAGCCTGCAGTGATTCTTGTCATTGCTTGCACCCAAGCTAGGGTTCCTAGCCTTCCTTAGTTGGTTATCTGTTGGTTCGGTTAGCCTGTGTGTTTCAGTTCTTTGTTGTTATACAGTTTATTTGATTCAAGTTCGCTCAAGTCTAGTGTATCTTAGGTGCATGCTAGAGATTTAGCCTTTTATAGCATTTGGTTTGTTCTTTGCTCTTCCCCCTTGCCTCCTTTGCTTGGTATTATTTTTTACTTATGTTTTTGGTCAGCCTCTGTTCTTGACTTTGGTTTGATTTTTAGAAGCTTTGTGGTGTTGGTTTCCTTCTTCTTTTGTTGGTTAACTTCACCTTGCCAAAATAGTAGACTTGTCTTTTATGCAAGCCTTCCTTCCAAGTAGGGTTTATGCTGACTTTAGTTCACTCTAGAGTTTGTTTGGCGGTTGTTTAGCAGAGTTCCTTTTGCTTTGTTCATGTTATCTGCATGCTTTTGCGTTGTAGGTAGTTTTTTATTTTGCCTTTATAAAAAGAAAATTAAAAAGAACGTTTACTTGTTTGTGCTGCTTGCCCCCCCCACCTCTTTCTTTGGCTTGACCTTGTTGTACAAGGTACTGAGAAGCCTTTGTTTGTAGGTTTAGATTGATAATTAGGACTTGTTGACCTTTGTTTATGTCAGTCTTATTGCTCAGTCTCTTCATTCCAAAGTTGTTGGCTTGTCTATCTTTGTGAGCCTTATTTTCAAGAGAGGTTTATATTCAACTTTAGGGTGACCTAGGGTTTGTTTTTGAGGTGTAGAGTAGTTGTCTATTTGCATTGCTTACAGTACTTGTTTGCATTAGTTCATAGGCTGATTTTTTCTTTTGCATTTATAAAATAAAAATACAAAAACATATGTTTGCTTTATATGCATGTAGATTAGGTTTTTAGTCTAGATTGCATAGCATATTGTTGTTTTTGGAAAAATATAAAAATAATTTCATTCTTTTTGGCTGTCAAGTTTCTATTTGAAAAAGAAATATAAAGAGAATAGCTATTTGCTTTTTTGCATTTCATTTTCTCTTTGCTTAGCCATTTTGTTTCATTTTTTGAGTCAAAACACCACCATTTTACCATTCCATTTCCTCTTGAGTAAGAAACAGCCCTTTAAAATGAACGTATAATTTAAAATTTACTAGTAAGTTTTGTTTTTTAGGGGCCTTTCACCTACTAGCTTAGGCTAGACTTGTGGGCTAGGAAGTGTAAACTTCCCACAAGTTATAAAACTCACACGTAGTGGACCTTTCACTAGGTAAATCCTTGACTTTATCACTGTATCTGGGAAGCTCCTCTCAAACGGGAGTTAAGCACGAGGCCGCGTGGAGGCTTGGATATAGGAGATATCCCTCCGAATCCTTGTCAAAGCGTAACTAAGGACTTTTGCGCATCTGGGGATTCTATCCTAGATAGAGTTTCGGGCTCAGCTACCCTGCCCATGCGTACGAGTCCGGCTTGCGACTGTCCCCCCAGACTGTTGGTATTGCCAAGGTAGCCTTTAGTCTCTTGATATCTAGGGTTCATACACAGGTACATAGGAAGGTTATTTCTGGTTGACCTTGGACGGGCTTGGAAGGTAACCCTTGTGGAAAGTGCAGGAGGGTGGTGGGTGATTCCTCCGCTTGTGCCTGAGAACCACCTCAAGGACGCCAAGTAATTGTTCATCAGCTTTCTTCTGGAAAGTACATCTTATACCTGTTTGTCTGTTTGGGCTTTAGGAATTTTTAGTGAGTGTAGTGTGGTTTGTCTGTACTTGGTGGGTCTTTAGGTGTCTGCTTTGTAATTTTGGTTGACCATCAACCTCAGACTTTGTCTCTTGTTTTGAATTTATGGCTAACACCCCTTTGAACACCAACCAAGAGATCCCCATGATGGGAGCTCCTTGTCCTATTCCTCTCACAGGGAATGTTGGTGTTCCCTTGATGGCCACCTTGAATCTTCTGGGATTCACCCTAAGGCTACCAGTGTGTTTGTTTTCCACTCCAACTGTCCTGAATGCTCTTGATGCTTCTCAAGTAAGCACCTTATATCAAGGGCATCAAAACACTGTCTCCCCTTCACCTGTAGTTAGTTCTCCTCCTCCTTCTACCTCATGCGGTGAAAGTACTGATACTAGTAACCGGCAGTCTAAAAGGAGTAAAAGAAGGAGGAATAGGAAGAAAGCATAGAAGCAAGGGGGCACCCGTCCAACCTCTACAAGTCAAGTTGAACCTCACCACCCAGCCTCGGTTGTTCAGGTTGGGGGCACCCATCCAACCTCTGCAGGTCATGTTGGATCTAGTCACTCAACCTCTGGTGTTCACGTTGAGTGCCCCTGTTCAACCTCTGGTTTTCAAGTTGAACCATCCTATCCAACCTCTGTTGTTCATGTTGGAGCTATCCATCCAGCCTCTGGTGATCAAGTTGGTGGGATCCTTCCAACCTTTTTAGGTCATGTCGGATCCTGTCACTCAACCTCTGGTGTTCAAGCTGAGTGCATCCATTCAATCGCTGGTTTTCAAGTTGAACCTTCCCATCCAACCTCTGTTGTTCAAGTTGGATCCATCCATCCAGCCTCTGGTGTTCACGCAGGTGGGATCCTTCCAACCTTTCCAGGTCATGTCGGATCATGTCACTCAGCCTCTGGTGTTCACGCTGAGTGCACTTGTTCAACCTTTGGTTTTCAAGTTGAACCTCCCCATCCAACCTCTGTTGTTTAAGTTGGATCCATTCACCCAGCCTCTGTTTCTCACGCTGGGGGAACACACTCAACTGCTGCAAAGCATGTTGATCCTAACCACTCAACCTCTGTTGTTCATGTTGATGGTGTCCGTCCAACCTCTACAAGTCATGTTGGACCCAGTCTCTCAGCCTCTGCCAGGCACGCTGGGGGCAGTCTCTCAGCCTCTGTACTTCATGCTGGAGACCATTCGTCAACCACTGCGAGTCATGTTGACACTGTTGACAAGTCTACCCATTTAAAACATAAGATCAAGTTTCCTTGTAAGCTTTGTGAAGGAGACCACCTTACTTATAAATTCCCTTCTATTGCAAAGGTGCGAAGAGTTTGGATTCATGGTCATCCCATTTTTGAACATTATGGAGTATCTGAACAACCAGCCTCTCTTAGTGAGGTTGGACCCATTCACCCAGCCTCTGTTGTTCACACTGGGGGCAAACTCTCATCCTCTGCAGGTCATGTTGAGAGCAAACAGTCAGCCACTTCTAGTCATGCTGATACTGTTGAGAAAACTGGTCGTTCGAAGCATCATCTTAAGTTCCCTTGTGTGCTATGTAAGGGAGATCATCTTACTCATCTGTGCCCTGCTATCCCAGAGGTGC
>LPNX010954850.1:409454-492053 GCA_001517045.1 Pseudotsuga menziesii
TCTTCGATTGATTCTGCCTTGACTTTTCCTTTTGTAGAAGATAGCGAAGTCACAAGTGTTTTTGCCAAAGTGACCTGCATCGGATCATTTATTCTGATGTTGTTGTTTCTTGGAGACAGGATTTGTAGTTGGGTTCACAACTGTTTACTGGCCTCACCTTGTTGTTCAAGTCGTAATTGCATTTGCATGTGCCCTGCTCACGCTTATGAGCTTGATGCCAGCTTCCATGCTTTTAGCTCGTTGTATAAGCCCTCATCTTTGTTCTCATCCCCGCTTAGCCTTGTATCATTTTGCCTTTGCAACTTGACAACCTTTACCCCAAGGAGACGTTCCCCGAGTGTCCTTATCTTGCTCACTTTCCTTGCATTATGCATAGGTTTGTTCCTTGCGCTTGGAACTAGTTCCGCCTGTCTATGAAACTCGTCTCCTCGCATTTAGAGCATTCTTTCTGCTCTCCTTCGAGCTCGTTAAAAATAGTAAGGAGGCCACGAGTTGAATTTTCCGGACTCGTTAAAACTTCATGGGAAAGATTATGAGTTTCTTTAGGCCCAAGTCTGACTCCTTAAAATAGACTTGACTGCCGAGTAAACTTGTCCATTCAGGCTCGTTAAGAATATGTGAATGGGCATCCACATTGGTGGTAGGTTATCTCTTTCTTGGACCATGTGGAATAATACGAGAAAGGATCCCTCTCTTTTCTACTGAATTGAGAAGAGTATTCTCAGGCATAGGTTTATCTCTTTTCCGGACCTGAGGGACTAAATTTACGAAAAAGGAACCCCCGGTATGAGCTTAGTTTTCTCTTTTTTGTGCTCTGGACCAAAACATGAAAAAGATTCCGAGTGTAATTTATGTCTTTGTCATGCTCGTTAAACCCTAAAGAACAAAGCATCGAGTTTATTGTTGTAAGCTCCATTTCTCGTAATCAAATGGATCTTTCCGAGTGATCTTGCCTTCCTTCACACTCGTTAAACTCAGGCTATATGCTGCTTTTGAAGGAGCGTTGGGTAGGTGGTAATTTAACCTTTTTCGGACCTTCCTGACTAAATACGAAAAAGGTGCGCCTTTTCTTCTTCGGAAGTTAAGAGAGTTCTTCTGCTGTTTGTTTTATACTTTTTCGGCCTCAGGAGACTAAATTGTACGAAAAAGGACCCCCCTAGAGTCTTCTTTGGAGTTTTCAGACTCTCTAAACTATGAAAACACCATCGAGCATGTACTAGTTCAGGCTTGTAAAATCCACGAATCAGTGCCTTATCAAGCATTCTTCTTTCTTTTCTTCGAGCTTGTCAAAAAATGAAGATGGTCCCGAGTTTGCTTTCTTGGACTCGTTAAACCTTTACAAGAAAGAAGGGAAGGGGAGGTTTATTTCCATGTTTTTTACATATTGGCAGCAAGTCTTGTTTCCTTGAACAAAGCACCAGTTTTGAGTCTATCAACAGTTGGGTCCTAGTCTTTCGACCTTATCCTGATTCAGAGTTTCTTACTCCTCCAGTTGGTTTCTCTTCCAATTATATGGGGAATCTGGCAATGTCTCCTACATTGTAGATTTGTTTCGTTGGTCCTATTTCATGTCAAAAGCTTCCTAAGTCACTTTTGTGTCGTGCTCACTGTTCAAGGATTAAACTATTTTCGGCCATTCTGCAGTTGCCTTGACCTTTTATGTCGGCCATTCCTTGGTATCAGTTCATTACATCATGTCTTCAGCGGTCCTTTTTGTGAAATTCAATACCATTTCCAGATCCAATTAGTCTTTGACTTACCTCGTGTTGGATGATGAAGGATTCCTTAATGCCTTCCTTCCAACGGATCTCTTCCTATCGACTGCAACACATCTTGCTCTAGGATTGAGATTTAGAGTTTTATGACAGTACCTTGGGAATAGTTGTCCTCAATGGCAATTTCCCTCGCTATTGGGTAGTGGGGATACCTTAATGTCTCCTACTCGATGGATTCTTCAAGTGTTCGACTTCAACTCCTTGTAATCACACTTGTTAGAATGTACTAGGTACCTTGGGGACCATTTTCATTAATGGTGGTTTCCCTCGTGTTTGTTAACAGGTTTCATTATTGACCGGTAATCAAACGGCTTCCTCCATGTTCGACTTCAGCGCCCTTTATTCGCATGGTTAGGATTCATACCTTTTTTGGGCGGTTTGGATTGAAGACCTTGGGTTGACAGTAGCATTGTCATCATTTTGCTATTGCCCAAGTTGCGCAAGACCTTGTTATACTTTATATGACATTTTGCTGAGACATAGATCCACCTTGTATTTTTGTGGCTATGATCGATTGTTGAGCATGGATCCACCTTGTTCATTTGTGGCCATGACTCCTTTAGATTTGATATGGTGCCTTTTTGCATATTGAGCGACCATGATAGTTTCATCAGTTATACATATGTTGGATCCGCCTGTATCTTTATGGCGATGTTTTGTATATTGACTTGTATGTGCCAGAGATCAGTTTTTCTAACATTTATCTCTCTTTCAGGTACCTTCACTCGAGCCTTTCGATCTTGGATTCTCTGCTCTCTCCATACTCAGCTATTTCCTTTATAATGTATTTCAGCTATCGTCTTCCCCTCTAACCTCACACATTATGGGGCATCTGTTATACACCATATTGGCACCTCTCCGTCCGAGTGCCGACATTCCTCATGGTGGCACACAAAAGGACATCTATGGATTGAGGTTTGCCCAGAACACTATAACTTGGCTTATCATGAAATACATTCTGCCTCTATCCAGCTAATTACCTTGCCATTTTTGACATGTTAGGATGTATTCGCGACTATCCTTCTATACAACTCGCGAGTCATTCGCGAGTCTCCTTTGTAGCAAGTCACGAATCTATGTATTCGCAGGTTGCCCTTATACATAGTCGCGAATCATTCGTGGGTTGCTCTACAGAATACCCGCGAATGTGCCTCTTAGCATTTAAACATAAAAACTCGCGTTAAGTAGAGATTAGTTAAGTTATTTAAATTAATTTCCTTAATTGCTGTAACTTCTTTAACCTTCGAAACTACCTTATTTTACCCATATAAATAGAGGTAGGAAAGTCCATGAGGGGGACTTGGAATTTATGCATTGTTATGCTGGAGGAATTGGGACTCTCTTTGCCCGCACTTTTCCCTAGAGGTCTTCCCCTTATGTTGCAGAGCTTGGAGGCTAAGTTCTTTGGAGAAGAGAAGCAGCAGAACCAGATCAAGGTTTCGTGAGGTGCCAAATTTGAAGAGAAGGTATACTTGTACTTGTTTTCAAGATTGATAAAGATGTGATGTCCTTCTTCTTCCCAAATCATTGTTCAATGTGTGATTGAATCTCTATTTATGATCATATTATAATGTTATTCAGATCATTGTTTCATATTCATTTGATTATCATTGTCTTATATGTGGTCATAATGGCTTGAGGAAGGTATAACTTGTTTTGCAGGTCTCTTGGAGCGAGAGGAGCAAGAAGAGGATTGAAGAGAAAGCTTGGACCAACCTTCGGTTAGTTAGGTGTGGACCTTTCTCATCTCTGAATCTTGTTTATATATACTTGCTGAACATTGTGCATCTCTCTTTCAACCCCAGTACGTTGATGGCCTCTTAAACCCTAGCCATAGGACACTTTCCTTTACAACACTTGCCCCTCGTAAATTCCAAGTATATGATTCTTAATATGATCAATGAAGAATATTTGTATTTATTAAAATATTTTGACACCAAATACGCCTTATAAAATTGATAGCATCCACTTGTCTCATCTTAATATTTGAATAATGGGAAAGTGAGACAATATATTCTATACAACATAGGAAATGTGGTTATATACAAATCTCATATTTTGTCAAGTGTAGCTCAAGTGGCTAAGAGGAAAATTGTTATTTTCGCTCTCCATTGATCCTTAAAGAATCTTATTTACCCCATGACAAATTACTTAGTGGATTTCCCTAGAAAATGCCTTATACATACACACAAACAACTCTCCTTAAAAATAATTTAAAAATTAGTACGCTCTCTAATGAAAAGAGAAACACTCTAAAAAACTTCATAATGAATTGAATATCTCAAAATGTGAGGATGTAGAAATACATAATAATATATATCACAAGTGTCATAATCAATTTGAGAATAAGTTGAAAAAGAAGAAGAAGCTATTCCATGGTTAGGCTTTATTCTTAATTAGTGAGAACGTACCCTTAATAACTCAAGACAAAAATGGAACTTCTAAGCAATTCAACCCCTTAGATAACTTGGAGTGGTGATAATAATGCTAAAATTTTATGTTCAATATGGACACTTTTTATAGGTGATTTTGGAGATGTAATCATCAATGATATTTTACAATCATTTTGAAATGTTTCAATGGTGGTTTTGGGAGGAAACTATAAAGTATATTTTACATTCATTTTGAACATTTAATGCACTGCTTTGGAGAGGAAACTAACAATATTTTATATTCATTTTGAACATTTTTACAAGTGGTTTTGAAGAGGAAACAATCAGCATAACATGGAGAAAATGGTTGAACCCTTAAATTTTAAGGGTTAGCCAACAATATACTATCATTTTCTCCTTATCAAACCATCATAACTTTGTGTTTCATAGGAAAGGGTGAATAACTTTTTTTAGAAGTGGATGATAGAATCATTCTCAATCTAGAGATAAATACAATAATAATTATGAAGTTTAAAAGAACGTAGGTCAAGAGTCAACCCCTAAGATAGCTTGAAGTTATGATATAATGATTCTCAATTTAGAGATAAGTATGGTAACGATGATGAAGTGTTAAAAAATGTATATCCTTGTAAAATCCAAATACACCTCATATTTACTCTTTTTTCTAAGAAAGAATTTGTAATTTTTGTTCCAATATAGAATAAAAATCCCTTTCTTCAAGTGCTTAAGGCGCATAAAAAAGTAAAGAAAGTACAAGTGCATAATTCACTTACAAGAGTACAAATGCATACTACACTTACAAGATTAAACTTATAAAAGTAATGTACCTATCATTTTTTGCCCTTTAAAAAATCCTCATCTTTCCCTTTTTCCATTCTTCATTTTAACTTCTTGCAACCCTACTATAATAGAAGTCACAAGAACTAGCTAATAGTTAGAAGGTGGGAGACCATTATTCTTAGAATGAAATTGATCTAGATTATTTAGAAAATGAAATGAAGGAATAAATATAAATTGGAAAAGCACATCCACACAAAGATATTGTAGAGAGCATAGTAGTATAGTAAAACAAAATATTTATTGATTAATGAAATGGGGAAAGGCTGTAAAATGCCAAACAATACAAAGTAGCTAGAATGATGGTATCTTTCCTCTAAAGAGAGATGTGTTAGATATGCACATTCATAAGAAGACATTAGAAAAGGCCAAAAATGTCTTTAAACATGAATTTTTATGCCCTAGGATGAAAATATCCTACAAATTCAAAATGTTAACCCTATGAAATGATGTGGAACAAGGAATATGAGACTTAAGGAGGCTAGTTGATACATAAACTTCTTAGGTCACAACTTTTACATACAAAGTTAATTTAGGGAATTTGTTGGATAGTTACAAATATTGACTCATGATCCATCTGTTTCGCAAGCCATGTAATCTGATCTTTTGTGGCCTATGTCCATTAACAAAACATAAATTTCATACCTAAAATACATAAGTAAAATAACAAATATGTGGATCCATTATAAATAATTCGAATAGGTGGGTGGCCAATAGTATCCACCTATATTAGAACTAGTTCCTTATTTGAATCCAATGTGTCAATATCTTGATGTATTTTTGTTGCACCTAGAGGGGATTCAATTACCACAACCTCCCTCGTAGAGGAAATTCCTGTATCCATTGTTCTACTCTATCCCTTGAGAAAGGAGTGGATTCCCCAATTGAGACATTTAGTTGTTGATTTAGCTCATTCTGGTCAATGTCAATAGTCAATTGTTGATCTATCTCACTCTAATCAATGCAAGTATTTGAAATCGTTTCCTTTGGGAAATCCCATCTCTTTGATTGTGATTTAATCCATTTTTATTATGAGGTTGAGCTCAATCAAGAGGACAAGTAACTTATAAATCACTTAGAAGATTATATACCTTGCACGCAAATGTTGTATTCTCATAATCCAAGACTTTTATTTATTTAATTTTTTTCCATTTGAGAATCATTTTTTACTTGAAATACCCTTACTAAGGTTTATCTCAACACATATATGTGCACATGTATATAAAGACACTATAGATACATCAAGATTTGATTTTATGCAAGTATCCAAACTATTCCCCATACTTTCAAAAAATTGATAAATACCATAAACGCAATGAAAAATCAAGAATATGAACCCAAACTGGGATTCTAGTAATGGACATAGTGCTAGGATCAAAATCTGAAAACCAAGGGGTTATAAAAATTCCCACACTTCCCCAAAAGTAGGGGCATTCCTCAAACACCTACTGATAATTAGCATGATCGTAGAAATAAACAATAAAAAACATTTGGAATACAATGAGCTCCCACAATCGTTTGTCCAAGTCATGTGGATATTTTAGGTTCATACCCTTATCCTCCTTACTTTAGGTGACATAAGAGTTAGTCATGTAATGTATATGGCCATCTACTTTTAATAAGGTAAAGTAGTTAGTAGTGAACAACTAATTAATGTAAAAAAGGTTTGTTTGTTATTTAAGGCCCACTATGTATTTGGTACTCATTAATTATGGTACTATAAGTAGTTAGGGTTTTGGATATTGAAATCCTATTTAAATAGTTAGGAGGCTATGGATTGTTTTTTCAAGTATTGTTGTAATTGTAGCTTGACTCAAGTGAAAGGTCAACGAACTTTAAGAGGAAGTTAACATTCATTTTTGATTGATTATCATAATATAAGGGTTTATTTCACAACGTATCTCTTTTTTATTGTCACGTGTTTGGTTATTCTACAATATTAGATCATAAATCTATGTATGTCTTATGGCTGTTCTAATTCAAGGGTCAAGAACACTACAAGTGGTATCATAGCAATTTTATGAGCCAACATGCCTCCAAATTTTTTGCATATTTTTTTTAGGATAGAGAGATTAGTAGGTAAAAGTATGGTCGGGGAAGACTACAGGTAGCAAATACAAGCAAATTCACTTGCTTAGAAACCATTGTAACCCTTGTTGGTAACCCTTTGAGTGTACTACATCATACATCACATGTATAAGGTATTTTACTTGCACATACCCTAGGGTATATCAAAAGTCCCCTAGGCAATCTAAAACTAGCCTTAGAAAATTTGGTCAATATTCTTGCTTCTACATGGGCAACAAGCACATCACTTGAAGAATATTACTCTTTAGTACTTGGGTAGTTAGGTAATATGGTAAGGGGCACGGTTGAGCCTCCTTAGTTAGTTACTTGAGAGATTGGGTTGAGTACTACTATCGAACCCTGAAAGTATATAAGAGAGCTATAACACCTAGCACTCCCTTATCCTTAGGATCTCAGAAACCCTATACTCTAAGAAAAACCAATGAAATTCCTACATCTTTTCATCAAGAAGGAATTTGGTAATTATGTTAGTGTAGTAATATTCTATAGGGACTAATACTCCTACTAAAAAAAGGTCTAGGATCCATTGACACCATTGTTGGCGACCTATCTTAGAAGAATACTTTCAATATGTTAATCATGGTGGTATACATCTATAACGACCCTTTTTGTGTGGAATATACAATACAATAATTGGTGCCACATCTCAAAGGACTCCTATTTAGCCATTGATTGTTTTGAGATAAGATAGTGTTAATACTTTCTCAATCATAAGTGGTACCATTTTTCAAACTCATAGCTGACCAAACATGGACGACCTAAACATGGAACAACCCAAGGCCACTAAGGATATTGAATTAATGGTCACACATTTAAAGCATTTAGGTGATCACATCAACATCATTATGGCTAAAAAAAACACATTATGGATATCATAACTAAACACATAAGAAAAACTCCCACAAAATAAGATCCAACCACCAAAGCAATGGTAAATGAAGAACAAGGCTCTAACACTCTCTTTCTAGAAGTCCAACCTCCACCCTTTTAGGACAACAATTCATTGCACTATTTCCTAAAAGTTATCATGTGGAAATTTGATAGCTCGAATCCATTAGGTTGGGTTACCCGATTGGAACACTATTTCAGTCTCCATGGGATTGAGGATGATATTAAAAACTTAAAACTAGGAGTTGTATATTTAGACTCAAAATGATGGAAATGATACCAAGAATCTCATTGTTGTTATATCCCTTGGAGCCAATTTGTGAATATGCTTAACGATTATTTTGAACATGATACCCACTACTTGGAAAGGTTGAAAAAATTACATCAAAGAAGCATATCAATGTACTATATTAGAACCTTTGCGTCATTGGGAATTCACATAGATGGCCTCTCTGTTTTTTTTTTAGAATGCTTCATCAATGGCTGCAAAGAGGTGATTCGAGCGCATGTCATAATGCATATCCCTATTGTTGTTGCAACCACTACCCCAAATATTTTATGATTTTAGGGCCCCTCCTTTAATTTTTAGCTTTTAAAATTTCTTAGACTACTTTTTGCTCTATGAAGGTCCTTTCCATGACTTAGTTTATTTCCAAACAAGTTAAAATAGCCTTTTTGTCAAAAGTTAGAACTTAGGTTTTTCACCCGATGTATCACCTGAATTCATCGAGTCTAGCCGACACATCGGAGAAACTCGTGCTTTCCATTTGTTTTTTGCTCATTCTTTATTGAGTCTCAAAAACATTTGTTGAGTTTGCTGATACATTGGCGAAACTCGCCGTATTTGGAGCCGGCATTATCAGTGGGGTGATTTTTTCCTTGCCAACAGATGTCATCGAGGCTTTTGCAAGAGATCTCGCTAATTGGCACTGATGACATTTGGTAAACTCAGGAAGTTGAGCCGATTTTATCGAGGGAATTTATCTTTAATATCCAACAACCTCTCATTAGGAGCTCTTCATGAGTTTTGTCGACGTGCCTTTATACAGAGTTTTTTAGAAAGTCATGCTAATAGCATCGGTGTGACTCATGTTTTTATCCCGATATGTTCGGTCGGTCTGATTGTTTGCAACCGATGAGCTTTCCATATTTTTGGTCAATGAATTTTTTTCGGGTGTCTTTGATGAGTCTCTACAATAATGTAAGAAGAAATCCAATATTGGAGCCGACACTGTCGCGTTTTGTTTTTCTTTCACCATCGATTGAGGTTTTGAGGATCTTGTTGATATCCTTATTGTCGACAGGAGTTTTCAAGTACCATCTGATAACGTCGGAACTACTCCGTGAGTTCAACCGACATGGTCGCGGGAGGCTTGGTTTTTCTCATCGATTCAGTAAAATTGCCGATGGGGCTTGTAGCTTTGGTGCCAAATGACGTTTTCACCCACGGGCCATAAATCACTCGACGACCGCATTTATGACTCTTTATGCATTTTTCCCTATATAAGTTGTGGGAAGTTTTTACAAACTATTACCACTACCTGTTTGGAGCACTCCTAACTGACGATTACCACCTAGAGTTTCCAAAGACCGCTCGAGCTAGTTTTTTTCGCCAACTGTCACGCCACCGTTTTCTAGGTAGGCTTTGAACCTCATCATGGTTTTATTTTTGTTAAAATGATTTGGTAAAATGATGTTTTTATGGTTTTAGAATATATGGGATTATGGTTTTACGTGTGTCATGCCAATTTAAATCCTTTCCCAATCTCTGGAGGTTTTCCCCAAGTTGATTCGTGCGAGAATCCTTAGCATCCCTGAATTTTAGTTGCTATCCTTGCCATGGTATTTTTTAGCTGCTTCGCTCAATTTTTCTGCGCCGCACGGGCCATAGACATTGGTATGTCAGACCTTTGGTTCTTCATTGGTGAGGTTTTGGCCAGTCGAGCGTTTCGTCGATTGCGCCTCCTCTGGTTTATGTCGATGTGTAGTGATAGGGGGATACCATCATTGGGTTCACATGAGGAGAAGCATTATATCTCAAAGTTCGGCTTAGGTTGTTGAAGGGATGTTGTTTATTAGGGTTGGGGAAGGGTTTTCAATAGTTTCCCATTTGTTCAAAATCATTAAGCCGCCGTTGGGTTTTTCATTTGATTATGAGAGGAGAAGCCCTGACATGTTCATGATTAAAGCAACATGTGTGGGTCAAGCCTGTAATAAAAACCAGTTAGGCAATGTGTAAGACGATCTTGATAGAATGCAACTTGAGCTTCGTTTCCAGAATCAGATGTCTAAAATCCCAATACAACATGTGAAGCTTTCATTTGAACTAATCCAGCTTTGATCTAATGTACACCTTATTATATCTAAAGTAGCTGGAAAACCTTTGCTTTTTATCATAGGGCCATTTGAGATGTTCGAAGATGAGTCGGTAAATACAGTTTTATTGCTCTCCATCGTATTCAACACTGAGTGCAATCTTATATTTTGTTATCTAGGTTTCATTCATCTTAATAATAGTTGTTCATTTCGGTATATTCCATTAATCATGACTGCATGCTTTTGATCACAGTAACTCTCAATCATTTATTGGTATGTTTATGTTGCATCCTCAATCCTCATCCAACACCATGCCAAAGAAAGGAAAAAAGAAGTCTAAGGTCACGGGAGAGGACTAAGACATGGAGATGTTACCTAGAATGGAAACTATTTACAAGGATACGAAAGTCGTTACAGGAGTTGAACTAGAATTTAAATGGGGATAGATTTATCAAATGATCAAAGACCAGACTATTTCAGATTCAGGCTTAGAAGACATAACATTGTATGTGAACATAAGAAAATACGCTATCACAAAAGTGGCTACACGCCTCGAGCTTTTTCCTTGTGCCGAGGTGATCGGATGGATTCTACCTTGGACAGATGCAACTACCATGATCATGTCAAACATAGAAAAAACAACCTGTTGCTTCCTTCAGTCTGTCCTACATAGCCAAATATTGTAAGCTGCCAGCACCCCAGATTCATATGATAGATAAATGGGTAAGGGGTCTGGATTTAGATGTGTTTGACTGTGCTAAGTGAATGATGATATCCAGGAAGCAGTTTCACCAGAAAGCCTCAGGAGAGTACGAGACTGCCAACTTGTGCACCCCATACCGAATCATAGCCTTGATGCTCAATCGAATATTTGGTCGGGAAAACGAGAGGTTCTATAAGATAAGCTAGATCCTGCTATTATATTATGTAGCCATACAGGGCACTATCTTCAACTGGGTAGACATCATGGCATACAACCTATCATCATGCATAGCTGCAGCATTAGGAGGTCTGACTCAAAGGAAATCTGAATTCTACATGATCTCCTTTTTTATTGATTGTATCTTATGTACGCACCCATTACCAAAGCTAAATTGTGATTGGGATCTCGCTAGGACTCCTGTGTACTCCACGTATCAAATCCTGTGGGCACACAAGTATTTCAATTTTTACAAGACCATCTATGAAGATTTTCTGCTACCTTTGTATGAGCTGATTTTTCTTAAAGAATGCAATTGCATGTTCGAAGGAGCAATGGAGATGGTAAGTGAATATGGAGATTAATTTTTCTCGAAGGAAGGTTTGTATTTAAGGATGTATGGAGGAAACTGGGCTCCTTCTCTACTACCAAGATACACCACAGATTATGTCATCCATAAAGAAGTGGTAAGACAGTTGTACATAGATGGGTTCAAGAACTTCTTGTTTGATATGAAGAAAGTCGTCTACCCACCGCTGCCATTTTGCACTGGTAGTTATAAATTTACTAAGGTGAAGAGTGCCCCTAACTTTGGAAAAGAGCTAGAAAATTTCCATTTCGGGGAGAAAATTTTCCGCGGAAACAACGCTTGGGACACAGTTTCAAAATATTGTGCATATGTAGGGGTACATTTTGAATACTCCCATCACTTTGACAAGGATGAGGAGATATACCAAAATGCATGTAACATGACTGCTTTGAACAAAAGGTTTAGGAAGAAAATCATGACTACGGGAGGCAAAGGCAGCAGCAGCAGCACCTCTAAACAATAGAAATAGAAAGAAGAAGCTGCCAAGAAGAAGGAAGAAGAGGCCTGAAGGTTAGTTGAAGAAGTAGAGAAATTATTAGTTAAGGAGGCCCGAAGTTAGTTGAAGAAGCAGAGAAATTATTAGTTAAGGAGGCCCAAAGGAAAAAGGAAGAAGGAGACAGGATGAAAAAGGAATCAATTGACAGAGCAAGAGAGGAGGCAGAGAGGAGAGCTGGCGAACTGAAAAAGAAAGAGCAGGAAGACCAAGACAGGGAGAATTTAGAACAAGATACTGCCCAGGACAATCTAGCAGATCCTCCTTCTACATCGAGAGACACGATCACAGGTGGTCACCTCCCTTTTGCAGAATTAGGGTTAGTGCCCTTTACTCCATCCAATCAACATGCATTTGCATGCCTGGATAAGGTAGTTTTCAACCCTAAATAGAAAACCATTGTTATGAGGTCTGAAAAGAAGTTAAAGGTGGGTACCCAGCCTGAGGTAATCACAGTTACTGAAACAACTGTCATGAAAGGTACCAATGAAGATCCACAACTAATGGCATCAATAAGCATCATAGCTACTCAAGCCAATGCCTATAATTTTGATAGATTGAAAGAAACTAAAGACCAATACAAGGAAAATATGGTAAGAATGAAGGATACTCTTATGAAAGAAAGAGGAGAAGGCCGAGAAATAAAGAGGAAACATGAGGCCACTCTTTCAGAGTTTGAAAGACTACAGGAGGCCTACCAAGTTTTAGAATCAGGAAAGGAGGCCTTGGTGCTTTCAAATACCATCATTGAGGGAGAGAAGAAGGATCTTGAAAGCAATATTTTGGAGTTGGAAACACAGAAATCTACAGCTAGAAAGCGAGTAGAGGAACTAGAGATACAAAATAGCTCGCTAGAGAAACAACTTAAGACGGCTAACGAAAAACGGCTCAATATTACTCATTTCCATGGTCAAGCATGTTTAATGCAAAGGAAAATACACCAGGTTCAATTAAAACTAGCGGAAGAAGTATATAAGATCAAGAAAATAGAGGCCAGACTGAAGGAAATAGCAGATAACTCATCGGATTTCAGGAAAGGGATGTTAAAATTCACAAAACTTGTGCAAAGCCAGCTCACTTGGATTGGAGCGAATTCAGTTTTTCCTGACCACATGCCCTAAAAAACAACAGAAGGACTGAAGATCAAGTTGGCACTCTTATATTTCAGCAGTAAGACTGAACATAACAATTGAAAAGACTATGGAAAAGTGTAAGGAATTCTACAAGAAAATGTGCACGAAACATAATAGATTCCAAGCTTCAGTGGCAACATAGGTTTAGGAATTTCCAGGCAGAGAGAAACAATTGAAGAATCTTCGGGACAAATTGCAAACAAACGAGCAAATTATTCAAAATATTGAGAGCATTAATGAGGAGGCAATCAGAATTTGGGTTGTACAAGCTTATGTTCATAAATATCTCTCAGAAGACTTGTTAATGATGACCCCACCAAAGGTGAAAGAGATCGAATCTCAACTAGCTAAGCATGAAGTACTGCATGATTGTTAGAACCAGTGGACTATCGAGCCATCACTGAAGAAGATCGTGGATAGAGAAATTTCATTGGGAAACCAACCGGTCCTACCTAGGACTTTGTTTTGTCTCCATTTGGCACTCTATGTAATATTTATATTATAGTTTCATTTTCCTAGTGTCATACACTAGAAGACAAATTTTGTAAGTTGAAGAGTCAATGAATCCTAAAATCCAAGGGTAGCCCAAAATTCATTGGTAAAATGTATAAATAGGGGTAGAATAGATATTTCATAGGAATTTCACTAGCGCATAGATGCTGAAGTTATTTGTAGGAGAAGTATTTCTTTTATGAATAAAGAGAACCAAATTTTGTTGGAGGAAGTACTGCACAAGTTTCCAAATGGATTGTGTGGATTGCTGAATCTGAATTATTTCTGTTTTAGCCTACTATACAACTGTGAGATCGTTCTAACTTGTTGAATTACTTCTATGGTTTATGAATTATTTTACTTTCCGTTAGAAATCTTGTGCATGTGAATGAGTAATGAATGTGTTAACAAAATAGAGCTATATTTGTTTATATTTTCTGTTGCAATTATGTATGTAGAATTTGAACAACTACCTATAGGATTCCACTAGCGACATTATAGTACATTACTCAGTTAAATATATTCTTTTCTCCCCTGGGGATAGGTAAAATAGTTTAGTTTTTTTTTTGCTTTGGGTGATTGAGGAGCAATTGATTCATGTAAGGCGAGAGGTAAGACCCTGCGTAGCTCACTTGTGTCTCACTCGTGAGGTTCGTGTTTTGGAAATCACCTGCATTTAGTTTAGGCACTTGCATTTCATCCCTTAATACATAAAATACATAAATGGTGGACCGGGCCACAACTGGTAAAACATATTTAAAACATTCTTTTAATTCTACGGTAGTCGGGCCGCTAACTAGACGGATTCCCCATTCCAAACAGTAAACAATCTAATTGGGAACGATTATTGGGGAGAATAGCTAATGTCGATACCTAGGATTTTTCAGGAATCAAAAGTTTTGACACTAGAAAGAGGGCCACAAGTGCATGGCTAGCAGAGGAAATCCTTTTACTAGAAACTATTCCATTGGAGATAGCTCTGAAACTAAGTTTCCTAAAGATTTCATTTCTGAAGAAAGAGTAGGATCTGACGAATAAGTTTCAAAACGCCTCTACCCTATTCCATTTGAAGTAGTTAACCACCTGAGGAGACATACAAGGTCTTATGTAAAGAATCATGGAGGATTGAAGACAATCTCTGAATTACCAAGAAGGCAGGCTTCCAGGAGACCGTAAATTTATCATTATATAAAAATGGGGTATTGGCACCAGTCCAATATTAGAGCTCAACACTAAGAGCCTATTATACACCTTCCACATTAACACACAAACCAATTCAGCAAGCAAACAAGCCAAAGTTTTCCAACAAATCCCAAGCGTCGAGCTCCCAAAGAGTAAATACACATGTTGTTCCTTGATATACATTAAAATGGTTGGTGTATATAAAATGCAAAACAAACACACCCTTTTTGCATGTGGGATAAAAGGGAAGTAAAATTATGACACCAACAGTCGTGACATGATGAGAAAAAGAACTACGTCGAATGTTCTTGAGAAATTCAAGACCCCAGTTATATTGAAGAAAACAATATATTCATTTTCCAGTCTCGATTTGTTATTCCTATTGATGTTTCACCAGCATTAGTGACGTCAAACAATATTGAATTGAAAAGTTTGACTACAATAAACTGTTCACCATATAATGCAGAAGGCAGTCAACATCGTATTCTTATTTTTTCTCATCATAAAGCATTTTTGGACATAAATGAGATGGGTCTTTTCAAACTCATATTCAAACTCATATGAAGAATATGACAATGATGCTGAGTTTCCTTTGGTGGAGATGGAATTTAAAGATAATGATTCAAAAACAAATTGAGATTGTTGGTGGTGAATCTGTAGCTACTGGTGCCAATTTATATTATCAAGATCAACAACCAATTTATCTTGGACGCAAATCAAGGTTGCTTCTGTATGTTGTTGATTAAAGTGCCATTATTCACTATGCAGGTTCAGGAATGGGAGATATAGCTATGTATGTTGATTCTTTAGTTGATTTATTTATCTCGTAGGGTGGACCTAGAATTGCATACAAACAGGGAGATAATTATCCTCAAAATGTCCTCTTAAATTTGCAACCTGGTGATTTTCTAACATTTAGGTCTGATAAGAATCCAAATTTGTGACTACAACATTGAAATTTTTCCAGCATGCATTCAATTTATAGTTTTGAATTCTTAGCATGTAAAATGGATCAATGGTACAGGTAAAATACGAATATCATCTAATGGTGTGCATTCATTTCACATCACCAACTTGCTCGAGAAAATGAAATTTCAAACTTAGCGAAATTGCGTAGATACTTCAATGTTTAACGATGGAGATCTGAAGTTGTAGGGGATTTACAGAGGAGGTGAATTTCACAAGTAGCACAAGCGAGGAGCAATTTAATTTCAAAATCTGTGAAGTTTTTTGTTGGAGCAAGGTCCCGCAGCTATAGAAGAAGCTGCTAGTTTAGCGGAGAGATAAGTTTTGGCGGAAAGAAGATAAGACAGAGCTACGACGCCGTAGCACGTTTCCAGCTGCAGACCAGAGCCGGAAACCATGACTTTTAAGATAGAGAAGTCAAGAAAGGCAACGGTACCTGAGCGGCTGAGAAGAGAGAGCTCACCCACTGCATTGAAGGCAGTGGCGGAAGACAGGAGGGCTCAACGACCCTCATAAAGGAGAAGGAGCAACGAGGCTGAAGCATTGAAGACGAAGGACAGAAAAGCAAAACGGTGCACAGTACCCATGATCAGTGTCGGGAAGCATGGAAGACTGCAGAGAGCTGTGGTGTGACGAAAAGCGGCTACCTCAAGTACAGATATGGCCGAATGTCACTAATTAGGGTTTTGGGTTACTGTTGGGACAGGCCCACAGTGTTGTAATGGCAAGACCTTTGGGCTGCCTATAAATGGATATATTTTGTATTGTAAAAGGTTGGCATTTTGGGCGTTTAGGCCATCCAGCTAGTCGGATAACATATAGTAGCCATTGAGTCTGTTATCTCATAGTATCTTGTATTGTAATAGAGTTGAGCTCTGGTTCTGTTATTAGCGGTAGCAATCTTACTGTAACCAGTAGCTGGCTTATAGAGCGTGCATGTAACGATCCATAGGGATTGACAGAGAGGGAAGAGTATATTGTAGGAGAGAAATATAGAGGAGAAAAGAGATCTAAGAGAGAATATCTTGAGCTGCATATGCGGTGCAGCAGAACTGTGTTTTACCTTCCCCTGAGCTATAAGAAAACACAGTTCTGTGGACGTAACTTCCATCCTGGAGGTGAACCACGTTAAAATCAAGTGTTATGTGATTGGTTTATGTGTTATGTTTACTTATGCATTTCTCAGGCATTTCATGGACTTTGTTACAGTTTAATGAATGAATGTGTTAATCGGTTCACAGTAACATAGAAGGATAAATATAATTCGAAGTCTTTGGCATGTTGTATGTGGTTCATTTAAGCTTTGTGTGAACAGTCACCAGTTGCAGTATTGAATAGCCTTGTATGTTAAGTCTTGCACATCGACACGAGCAATGCTAAGTGCACTAAGCCGCGGAGGTAGGGTATCACAGAGAGTTGATACTGCATCGGCAGAGGAGCTACGGTGCGCGATACCGCAGGTTAAGGACTTAGCGCTAGGCAAGAGCTGCGTGTCGCAAGCTGCACGGCGATGCGGTAAGGTTGGAGATATCGCAAGACAGCAAAAGTGCACGACGTAGAAAAGGACCGCACGATGGTATAAAGGAATATCTTGCGGCTAGAAGAGCTGCGAGACGAGGAGATCGCACGACGCGCAAAGGGAGAGACCTCACAACTAGGGGATCTGTGAGCCGCAAGTAGGATTTCCACAGAACCTGGTCCAAGACACTTGAGTCCTTGGCCAACCCATTAGAATCACTTTGGGTGAGACTTCAGGCCGCTTTGTGGTCTGTCGCCGAAAGGGCCAGTGAGCTAGGGGTGTTGTTGGTTGATTATAGTAAACTCGGGTCTGCCCAAAGCAGCCAACAAATGGTTAAGAGGAAAGGATATCTGTGGAAGACCTTTCAAACACCA
Source organism: Pseudotsuga menziesii (assembly GCA_001517045.1). Lineage (NCBI taxonomy): Eukaryota > Viridiplantae > Streptophyta > Pinopsida > Pinales > Pinaceae > Pseudotsuga > Pseudotsuga menziesii. The sequence goes on from LPNX010954850.1 coordinate 427,200, forward strand.
GAAGGTTCTTAAAAGGTTTCAAGAGCGACGAGAGCGAGACCATGACTACGAGCAAGAAGGATAAGAGAGCCCAGCGAACCAAGTTACAGAAACTACAAGAGTGTGTCGAAGTAATGCAGAAGGAAGTCGTAGGACTTCAAAACAGGTTGCAGAGGACTTCGCAGGAAGCTAAGGCAAAGCTACAGCAGGAGAAGCCCACTGGAAGTGGCTCGAGGGCGAGCCACAAGTAAGTGTTAGGGGACTGTTGGAGCAGGGTCCCGCAGCTACAGAAGAAGCTGCTAGTTTAGCAGAGAGATAAGTTTTGGCGGAAAGAAGATAAGATAGAGCTACGACGCTGTAGCATGTTTCTAGCTGCAGAGCAAAGCTGAAAACCATGACTTTTAAGATAGAGAAGTCAAGAAAGGCAACGGTACCTGAGCGACTGAGAAGAGAGAGCTCACCCACTGCATTGAAGGCAGCGGTGGAAGACAGGAGGGCTCAGCGACCCTCATAAAGGAGAAGGAGCAACGAGGCTGAAGCATTGAAGACGAAGGATAGAAAAGCGAAGCGGTGCACAGTACCCATGATCAATGCCAGAAAGCATGGAAGACTGCAGAGAGTTGTGGTGTGACGGAAAGTGGCTACCTCAAGTACAGATATGGTCGACTGTCACTAATTAGGGTTTTGGGTTACTGTTGGGACAGGCCCACAGTGTTGTAATGGCAAGACCTCCGGGCTGCCTATAAAGGGATATATTTTGTATTGTAAAAGGTTGGCATTTTGGGCGTTTAGGCCATCCAGCTAGTCGAATAACATATAGTAGCCATTGAGTCTGTTAGCTCATAGTATCTTGTATTGTAATAGAGTTGAGCTCTGGTTCTGTTATTAGCAGTAGCAATCTTACTGTAACCAATAGCTGGCTTATAGAGCATGCAGGTAACGATCCGCAGGGATCGACAGAGAGTGAAGAGTATATTGTAGGAGAGCAATATAGAGGAGAAAAGAGATCTAAGAGAGAAGATCTTGAGATGCATATGCGGTGCAACAGAACTGTGTTTTACCTTCCCCTGAGCTATAAGAAAACACAGTTCTGTGGACGTAACTTCCATCCTGGAGGTGAACCACGTTAAAATCAAGTGTTATGTGATTGGTTTATGTGTTATGTTTACTTATGCATTTCTCAGGCATTTCATGGACTTTGTTACAGTTTAATGAATGAATGTGTTAATCGGTTCACAGTAACATAGAAGGATAAATATAAGTCGAAGTCTTTGGCATGTTGTATGTGGTTCATTTAAGCTTTGTGTGAACAGTCACCAGTTGCAGTATTGAATAGCCTTGTATGTTAAGTCTTGCACATCGACACGAGAAACGCTAAGTGCGCTAAGCCGCGGAGGTAGGGTATCACAGAGAGGTGATACCGCATCGGCAGAGGAGCTGCGGTGCGCGATACCACAGGTTAAGGACTTAGCGCTGGGCAGGAGCTGCGTGTCGCACGCTGCACAGTGACGCGGTAAGGTTGTAGATATCGCAAGACAGGGAAAGTGCGCGACGTAGAAAAGGACCGCACGATGGTATAAAGGAATATCTCACGGCTAGAAGAGCTGCGAGACGAGGAGATCACGCGACGCGAGCAGAATATCGTGCGACGCGCAGAGGGAGAGACCTCGCAGCTAGGGGATCTGCGAGCTGCAAGTAGGATTGCTACAGAACCTGGTCCAAGACACTTGAGTCCTTGGCCAACCCATTAGAATTACTTCGGGTGAGACTTCAGGCCGCTTTGCGGTCTGTCACTGAAAGGGCCAGTGAGCTAGGGGTGTTGTTGGTTGATTATAGTAAACCCGGGTCTACCCAAAGTAGCCAACATTTTTACACCACGTGTAGGTAGAAATGCATGTCAAGCTTCCATTTCCTTGCAAATTAAATCAACGGCAAAATAAAATTTCGCTAGTAGAAGAGATGGGAGTTTAATGTTCGAAGTTCTCAATGAAATTTTAAATAGTGGGCAGGTGAAGACACGTGTTGATTTTGGCTAATATATCAATGGATTAAATTCATTTCACTAGCACAATTGAACTAAGTTTAAACGTTCAAGGGAAAAGAGGAATTTCAAATCTTTGCAAAAGGAAATCAACCATATATGATTATAAAATGGGAATCAATGGAAAGAATGTGGTGTATGTATAGTAAAGTTACTTGATATCAAGGAGATTACAAATATCTAGTTGGTTATGTAACAATCCAAGACACTGAAAATATGTGCAAACTATTTAATTGTTCCACCAATGTCATTTCTTAAGCATGTAAGAAGTGATAAATTTTGAATATCGCACACAACAAATCTCTCAAACGGGAAACTAAAGGAGGATACATACTAGAGTATTACAATGATCCAGTTACATTGCTAAATTTTTTATCCATAAAACAAATATTAATTTTTCTGGAAAAAGCGAAGCTGGACAAGCATAAACCAACACTTAAAATGAAATCTGAAGGGAATGTAACCAAAGGATTGTATGAAACTTTATATAATCTTTCCCAAACAAATAAATTTTATCGTTGACATAAGATGAATCTCTTTCATTGAATGGATACATCAGTTAAAATGCGATGTTGAAACACTTAAAGAAAAGGTAGCATCAGTACAGCAGGGTAAATTTTCTGAGAATGAACCAGATAGAAGCTAATTTCAAACGCCTGTTTCTGCCAAACCATGATGAATTTTGAAAAACCAAGAGACAATTTCTCTTGGAACAAGCTAATATACAATGACCTCTCTCATTTTTTACATAGGTATCATGGTTTCGGAGAATTGAATGGATATTCATAGTGCATTTTTCCAGAAATTCAAAATCCTATCTGAGTCATCAAATCCAAATGCATATTTCAAGCAGCTAGAGGGGAATCTCAGAAAATGGAAACATGGGTTTGTTTAGGACAGATGGAATTAAAATAACCTCTTTGATAATTTACACAGCTGTCACCATTTGAGATATTCAAGTGGGTATTTGAAGCCTATTGTTCAGCAATCCTCCTCTAGAAAGAAAGGAAATTAGTTGTAACTGTTTCTATTTTGAGAATGTAGTTGAATTTCGAATTTAAGATAGAGGAGATGTATTTTTTCTATATATTCAGATGTATTTGATAGATTTAGGGTTTTATTTTCAATAGGTGAGAGGCTCTTTGTTTTTAATAGCTCCAATTTCAGACAATGAATAAAATTGCAGAGGAGGAATGTTGAACTTTTCCATGGCATAGATTCTTGTGCCATTACTTTTCTCAGTAAGTGATATTCTTAATTTGTTGTTTTTCTAGTTCCTTGTACCATTTTGTATTTGCTTTCATGTTTGATCATTAGTTTTATGAACTAGAAATCATCTTGTGTGCTCTAGGTTCATTTGTTTCAAGCATTTTTCAAAACAATTTCTTCTAAAGTTTTATAGAAATCACCCTAGTTAGGTGCTCTGTTTGATGGACTATTTTCCTTTTCTTCTAATCAACCTGCAAATACCTCAAGACTGAGGAAATGGTGTCTACATTGCCTCTATCCATGAACCTTTCAAACCCCTACCTCTTGCAACCTAACTCAGATCTGATTTTTGACTCCATTGCCCAATGGTCTCCTCCATGATTGTCTTACCAAATCTTAAAAAAAAAACTTGTCCTATAAAAAATCTGACCTTCTGACTGTCATTGATTGAATATCCCAAGTAAGAAAGATTTCTAAATATTGAGAGATCCCTCTCTGATTGTATTAGGTCATAAGTATAGTCTAAAGTGGTTCTGTGGTTACCTCGGGATCTACCTTTCACACCCTGGGTGCATTCTGAGTGATAACGCGTACGGAAGTGAAAAGTTGAATCACATGAAGAAGGAAATTGTACTAGTACGGAGGTATTGGTAGACGAATTCTCAAAGGAAGAATACTCTTCCCCTGACTCAATTACTAGAATGCGAGTCTATAAATGGATCAATTGTAACATGTTTTCCCATGGTCACCTCCCCTTTTTGTTCCTCAGTAGGAGGAAATTTAGGTGGTAATCCCTGCAGCCTGCGAGATCTCCTCATAGGGTGGTTCCACCAGAATGTTGGCTAAAAACATCATAACTATAAAGGTATTATAGTAAAAAATATCACACACAAACATTCCTATGCAAGATAATGTCAAAAGAAAACTTAAGTGATAAGAGGGGCTAAAAATGTCAGATCCTCACTAGGAGTGTCAAGCTGTCGCAACTCGCGATATATTATAGAGTCCAACGATAAAACATGACAAGGAGGATTGGGACTATACCCTTTCCTGAATGTGCGACTACTTGGATGACACATGTGTAGTAGCTCCCCAAGTGTTGTTATCGTTGTATTTGTTCAACAAGATGAACAAAAGGATTTCCTTAGTCGGTATCGGTTCCTAGAAGGGTATCTCGATATACACAAGGTACGTGGGAGCTCAAATCCGTGTTAGTGATTTCTGATGCACAACCGTTAGAAAGGGTCCTTCAGATATGCTATCAAGTACGTGAATAAATTTTTGATATACCTTGAGGGTACGTGAAAATTTGTTTGATATACCGATTGGTATGTGGAATAAACGCACATTCCTTGGGATGCAGTGGAGGAAAATACCGACAACTCCTATGTTTATAGGCGCCAAAACACCTCTTCTAACCTATCACTCAAATTACTAAGAATTTTAACCTAAGATACCGTTCAATTTATCTTGATGGTTAGTGAATGCTTATGGAGTGTTGAGTAATTGCAAGATTAAATGATCTAAATGCAATGCAATTCTATTTTCAATGAATCCTAGCTAGAGCAAAGGAGAGATCTTTTCCTTTTAAGCGATGAACAAAACCACCATGCGATTTTAAATACTCATTCTTCAAGCTTCGAAAAACTTTCATACACACAAAACCTCTCAATGCTAAACCTAAAAAGATCTCTAACACAAAAAAGAAAAAAAATTCCTAATACTTTAATGCCTATGCTTTTCTTAATCAAAACTCAAAAGAAGCACTACTACTATATATGATAAATCAGATTCAAAACACCTAATCAAATCAAAAGTAACAGATCTAGATTTTCTTTTGTTTTTGATGTATTTCTTGGAAAAAGAAATGCAAAGAACAAAAATCACTCTAAAAAGTGCAAGAAACCACAACATTTTTCCTTTTTATGGATCTAGAAAGAGTTTTAAGATATATAAATGCAAACTCTAAACCCAAGACCAAAATTCCAAACACAAAACCATTTAGTTTTAGAGCCTCTACTAAGATAACTTTTCAATATTTTGACTCAAAAAATACATTCATTCTGAGTACACACTATATGACCTGTTAATAAACAGAGAAGCAAATTGACAAAACCCAAACCAAAGAAAAAAATTTCAAAAGGAAACTCTGGAGTTGGAGATGGACTACCTTGACGCACCTTGCAGGGTATAACTAGGGAGTCCCCTAATGGCTGACACACTTTGCTCTCTTCTGGACAACTTCAATGACACTTCTTGACTCTAGGCAGAAGGCGTTAACAACACACTATGACAACCGACAAACGACATTAGAAACAACTCGATGCTCTGTCAAAGGAACCTAGGTGCATTGGCGGATCTAGAGAACCAAAAAGAGTAAATAACCTTTAACATAAGAAATTACAAATCAAACTGGAATTTGCCGAGTGTAAACACTAACCTGAGGAGGCAGATGGAATTTTATTAAGATGAATTTCACACCTTAAATCTTCAAATGATCAAGAGAAAAAACTTTGAGATCTTGTAATAAAAATCAAAATCAAAACTCATAGATCTGATTAGTTATCTCGAGTATGGTCGCTAGTTTTGTTACTAAAAATTCTCAATCAATGCAGACAAAGATTGTTTCCCTAGTCTACATGGGGCAGATCTAGAAAAAAAGGCTCACAAGAAATCATCCTCTCCCTAGACTGTTAAACTACTTGAATGCCAAGCTTTCTTAACTCACTAAAAAGGTGATAATTTCCTTGTGATTCTCTTACGATCAACTGTACCTGCAAAATAATGCAAGGAACAAGATATGATAGTGAAAGAAACAAGATAATTCAATGAACTATACTAATGATTAAGAATAAGAGTAATGAATAATTGAGATTAACAGAAACCAATCATGGGAAAGGGGAACATGTTTGTATTAACAAGATAAGAGAAGAAAAATACAACCAAATCCTTGATGTTGAAGCTTTGTTCTCACAATGTCTTTGAATCACAAACACAAGCTCTACAAACTCTACAAATCTCACTCTCAACCACACTCTCTACCTCCTACACCAGCAATGATTTCAACAACATAAAGGTGCTCTCTTGGTCCTTTCCTATCATGGTCCATGAAGCTTGTATATATAAGCTAAAGAGGGCCCAAAGGGGTTGAGATTCTTAGAGAGGAAGGTGAGGGATCATCCCTAGAGGATAAGGGTACGAATGCCACCTACTCCAAGCAGTTGGGGTAAGCCTCGATGAGGACTTTCATCTATAAGGTTCTCGATATCTTCTCTTTTTTCCCTTTTGACAGTGCTGACACTCCTTGTGCACTAGAAGGAGGCGCCGATGATTCTTATCCTTAGGAAACAAGTGTCACCGACACACATTTTCATTAGGAAAATGACGTCATGGTAGGATGACACTCTATGTCAGAAGGCAAAGTGCGTAAGGCCTCATAGGAATGATAAAAAAGATCCTCCAAAAGATGGTTTGTCTAGGTAACTTCAGGGGATTGAGCACAGTGACATTTTTGGGTGTAACAATAGTCATAACTGACTAATTTCTCTTAGTTGTTTAATATATTCCACTTATCACCCATTACATGGGTGAATAAGTGGGAATGAGATTAGTGAAATGAATCACATAGCATCAATAAAGCCTCAATAACCATGACTTCTCAACAAGGTCACCCATCCTAAGAGTCCTTTGGCTCAAATGCACTTACCTGTGGATTTTTTTCCACAATTAAGCCCACTTTGCCTGCTACCCCATTTGCAAAGACATAAAGTATTGTACCTTATGAACTATTCACTTAGAGCTCCTTGATTATTTGCTTTAAGTATGAGGTGTTTTCACAGTCCAAGATACAAGATATCATTTTTGGGATTGTTTGCATTGCTTAAGTCGCTAATATATGACCCAGATCCCATTAGTATAGTCGCAACTAAATAATTTCTCATGGTTTTTGAATAGTCTAGTTAGCACTCATTGCATCGAGTGATGCTCATAGGGGTGAAAAAATCACATTGAGACTAGAAAAATGAATCTCATAGAATCAATCATCACCTTCAAGGCTTGCACCCAGTGACCAAGACTTCCCGAGAAGATCACCCATCCCAAGAATCCTCTGGCTCAAGCGTGCTTAACTGTGAAATTTTCCACAGAATTAATCCCACCTAGCTTTCTACCCCATTTGCAAAACCTTAACAAGTATTTTTCCTTTTGAACTATTAGTTTAGATCTCATTAACTCTTTTGTTTAAGTATGAGGGGTTTTTGTAGTCCAACATTTGAGATACCATTTTTGGGATTATTTGCATAGTATAAGGAATTAATATGTGATCCATATCCTATGTGTATAGTTGCAATTGACAAATTTCTCATGGTTTTTAATAGTCCACTTGGTAATCATTACATCAGGTGATAATCATAAGGGTGAAGAAGTGGGATTAAGACTAGTGAAATCAATCACATAGCATCAATAATCACCTCCGAGGATTTCACTCGATAACCAAGACTTCACGAGAAGGTCACCCATTCCAAGACCCCTCTAGCTCAAGCACAACTTAACTATGGATTTTTCCCCACAGTCAAGCCCACTTAGCTTGCTACCCCATTTGTAAAACCTTAGCAAGTATTGTGCCTTATCAACTATTCACTTAAAAATCCTTGAATCTTTTGTTTAAGTACGAGGGGTTTTATTATATATCATTTTTGGGATTATCTACGTAGTTTAAGTCATTAATATATGACTCTATTGTCTATGTAGTTTAAGTGATTAAACTATGACATATATCCCATGAGTATAGTTGTAACTAACTAGTTTGTCATGATTTTTGAATAGTCCACTTAGCGCTCATTGCATTGGGTGATTCTCATAGGGGTGAAAAAGTGGGATTGAGACTAGTGAAATGAATCACATCGCATCAATCATCACCTCCAGGGCTTGCACCTGGTGACCTAGAATTCCTAGGAAGGTCCCCCATCCCAAGAGTCCTCTTGCTCAAGCACGCTTAATTGAGGAGTTTTCCCCACAATCAAGCCCACTTAGCTTGTTATGCCTTTTGCAAAACCTTAGCAAGTATTTTGCTTTATGAACTATTCACTTAGAGCTATTTGATTATTTTATTTAAGTATAATGGTTTTCACAGTCCAACATGTGATATATGATTTTTGGGATTATCAGCTTTGTATGAGTCATTAATGTATGATCCATATCCTATGAGTATGGTCACAAATTACTAATTTCGCATGGTTTTTTAATAATCCACTTAGCACTCATTGCATCGAGTGATGCTCACAAGGGTGAAGAAGTGGGATTGAGAAGATCAAAATGAATCACATAGCATCATTCATCACCCTCGATGTTTGCACCCGATAATTAGGACTTCCCAGGAAGGCCACCCATTCCAAGACTCCTCTGGCTCAAGCTCGCTTAACTATGGAGTTTTCTCCACAATCAAGCCCACTTAACTTGCTACCCCTTTTGCAAAACCTTAGCAAGTATTGTGCCTTTATGGACTATTCACTTAGAGCTCCTAGAATCTTTTCTTTAAGTATGAAGGTTTTCGTAGTCCAACATATGATATATCATTTTTGGGATTATCTGCATAGTTTAAGTCATTAATCTATGACCCATATCCCATGAGTATAGTTGCAATTAGTTAGTCAGAGGAGCCTTGGGATGGGTGACCTTCCCAAGAAGTTTTGGTTACCAAGTACAAGCCTCGGAGGTGATGATAGTTGCTATTCGATTCATTTTGCTAGTCTTAATCCCACTTCTTCACCTATATAAACATCACTCGATAAAACAAATATTAAGTGAACTATTCAAAAATCAGAAACAAATAATTAGTTGCAACTATACGTATAAAATATAGATTATAAATTAATCACTTATATTACACAAATAATCCTAAAAAAATATCAAATATATATTAATTTAAAATAATTTACTCCTAATCAAAGCATATATACTATTAATATATGTGATTTTTTACTTGTACATTTGTACACTTTAAATACTCATAGCGAATATGTGACTTTATGTTATAGTGCTATTAGATAAGGCCATGATCTTGAGTTAATGTTTTTAAAGAAGGTTTTGGCTTTTGGGGATTTTTTTCCCTTAATCAAGTAAATGGTGAGCCAGGTTTAGTTATGTATATCCTTAATGTTTTAAAATTTTGAGATTCTTATTTTTTATTTTATTCATATATATTTAAGTAGAAATTAATTTTCATATGAATTTGAACTTTTGGAATTATTATTATTTGAATTTAGTTATATAATTATCTATTATAGGAGAAATTGTTCTAACATAAAAATGGGTTAATATTTTTCAATATTTAGGATAAGAAGACTTTTTTTTTGAATTTGAAATTTTAGGATTTGCTATTACTAAATGGTTATATAATTTTTAACAAAATTAAAATTTTGGATTAATAAAATTGTTCTTTAATATAGAAATAGATTCAATAATTATGCAATATTACTATTTGATATGCAATTCCATTTTCTAATTTTATTTTTTTAGATTTCAAGTTAAAATAATCTATTTTTAAAAGAGAAGTTACTCATGACTTGAGTAAAAAATAAACTGTTAACAATTCCTAAAAAGAGCTTCCTAACTGTCTTTATTGGGATACATACAAAAAGCTGAGTAAATCCCAAATTCCTGTGAACTAACAGAGATAAACTAAAAGACTACAGGCATAAACTGTTGGTGGAGAGATAAACTAAAAGACTACAGACATAAACTGTTGGTGGAGAGATAAAATAAAAGACTACAGACATAAACTGTTGGTGGAATCCAAGAGAGAGAAATCATGTCAAACCTAAAAAAACTCGAGGGTGCCACCACTACTCATGTTTTGTAAATGAGCCAAGATTTAGGTGTTGTCGTTGTTGTGGAGGCTCCTCTCTTTCCTGGTGGAGATACTGAGCTTCGTTCTTACCACTTCCTGGGGGAAGCACATTCGGCTTGGCATCCATCACATTTAGGGATACCTCTATTTTTCTTCCTCCACCTTGAGAGTTTGCACCCCAGTTCTAGGGTCCACCGCGGTGAGAGAATGCATGTCCACTGTTGCCACTGCCAAAGTAGAATTGACAACTTCATGATCTGCGCATCATTCAATCATCACTTGAACCCTGTGTCTAAGCTCATGCATTCTTTCCCGCGTGTCATTTTCCAGGATACAAATGTCATTTTGAATGTCAAGGAGGGTGTCCGACATGGAGGCCAAGTGCCTGGCAACAGCTACACTACTATTCTCTCTACTCTTTTTGTGATGAGAACGACCTTCTCACTTGAAGCATGGAGGTGCTCCTTGACCATGGTCATGTTTTCTCCACCATGCATGCACAAGATTTCAACCTGAAAATCGACACCTGTAACAACAAAACCTTCATATGGGGTGTGGCATTTGGGGTATGCATGCCCACTTAATATCCTCCCAGTGATAGAAAGTGGTGCATCTACTATTAATTCACCCTCTCTTCACCAGTATTGCATGGTGAATGCTCAAGGAGATGTGGTACGCACAATCTATCGAGAGGGGGATGGGTTGAAATGCCCCTCCTTACACGCTATCGCCAACTGAACCTCAGTCACATCACCATAACACCTTTGTCCCTGCCTTGATGTCACCCCATTTAGGTATCGATATATTTTCATTGTTTTAAATGTTTTAAAAATATAATTCAGTTTTAGAGCCTCTACTAAGATAAATTTTTAGGATCACTCAAAAAATACATTCAGGATGAGTACACACTGGCATACCTGTCAATAAGCAGAGCAACAAATTGACAAAAACCAAACCAAAGCAAAAAAATTCAAAAGGAAACTTTAGAGTTGGAGATGGCCTACCTCATCTCACCTTGCATGGTAGAACCATGGCATCCCCTAAGGGATGACGCACACTACTCTCTTATGTATAGCGTCATCGATGCTTCTTGAATCTGAGAAGAAGGCATCGATGGCGCACGTGACAATAGACAAACGACGTCAGAAACAACTCAACGCTTTGTCAGAGGAACCCAAGTGCGTTGGAGGATCTAGAGAACCAAAAAGAGTAAATAACCTTTGACATAAGCAATTACAAATCAAACTTGAATTTGTTGAGTGCAAACACTGACCTGAGGAGGCAGATGGAATTGTATTAATATTAATTTCACACCTTAAATCTTCAAACGGGCAAGATAAAAAAAATTGAGATCTTGTAATCAAAAGAAAAATAAAAACTCATAGATCTAATTAGTTATCCCTAGTATGGTCACCAGTTTTGTTACCGAAAATTCTCAATCAATTTGGACAAAGATTGTTTCCCTAGTTTACATGGGGCAAATCTAGAACAAAAGGCTCACAACAATGCATCCTCTCCCTAGACTGTTAAACTACTTGAATTTCAAGCTTTCTTACCTCACCGAGAAGGTGATCCTTGCCTTGTGATTCTCTTATGATCAATTGTACCTGCAAAAGAATGTAAGGAAACATATAGGATAGTGAAAGAAACAAGATAATTCAACGATTTATACTAATGATCAAGGAGAAAAGTAATGAATAATTGAGATTAACACAAATAATTCATGGGAAATGGGAACACATTTGTATTAACAAGATAAGAGAAGAAACCTACAACCAAATACTTGATGTTGAAGCTTTGTTCTCACAACCACAAGCTCTACAAACTCTACAAATCTCACTCATAACTACACTCTTTACTTCCTGCACCAGGAATGATTTCAACAACATAAAGGTGCTCTCTTGGTCCTCTCCTATAATGGTCCATGAAGATTGTATATATAAGCCAAAGAGTTTGGCCCAAAGGGGTTGATATTATTAGGGAGGAAGGTGAGGGATCATCCCTAGAGGTTAGGGGTACAAATGACACCTACTCCAAGCAGTTAGGATAATCCTCCATGAGTACTTTCTTCTAGAAGGTTCTCGAAATCTTCTCTTTTTTACCTTTTGATAGTGTTGACGCTCCTTGTGCATTAGAAGGAAGCGTCGATGCTTCTTTTCCTCAGGAAACAAGTGTCACCAGTGCACATTGTTATTAGGAAAACGACACCAGGGTAGGATGATTCTCTATATCAGAAGAAAAGGCTGACAAGCCTTGTAGGAATGAACAAAAAGATCCTTCAAAAGATGTTTTGGCCAGGTAACTTCAGGGGATTGAGCATAATGATAATGTTTGGGTGTAACAATAGTCACAATTGACTCATTTCTCTTGTTGTTTAATATAGTCCACTTATCAGTCATTACATGGGTGAATAAGTGGGAATGGGATTAGTGAAATGAATCACATAGCATCAATCTAGCCTCGATAACTAAGAATTCTCAAGAAGGTTACCCATCCCAAGACTCCTCTGGCTCAAACACACTTAACTGTGTAGTTTTTCCCATAGTTAAGCCTACTTAGGTTGCTTCCCCATTTGCAAAGCCTTAGAAAGTATTGTACCTTATGACCTATCCACTTAGAGCTCTTTGATTCTCTGGTTTAAGTATGAGGTTCTTTCACAATCCAAGGTATGATATATCATTTTTGGGATTGTCTGCATTGTTTAAGTTGCTCATCTATGACCCAAATCCCATCACTATAGTCGCAATTAACTAATTATTTGTGGTTTTTGAATAGTCTAGTTAGCAACCATTGCTTCAAGTGATGCTCATAGGGGTGAAAAAGTTGGATTGATACTAGAAAAAAGAATCTCATGGAATCAATCATCACCTTCGAGGATTGCACCCAGTAACCAAGACTTCCAAAGAAGGTCACCCATCCCAAGACTCGTCTAGCTCAAGCGTGCTTAACTGTGGAATTTTCCCCAGAATCAAGCCCACTTAGCTTGCTACCCCATTTGAAAAACCTTAACAAGTATTTTTCCTTTTGAACTATTAATTTAGAGCTCCTTAACTCTTTTGTTTAAGTATGAGGGGTTTTTGTAGTCCAAAATTTGAGATATCATTTTTGTGATTATTTGCGTAGTATCAGGCATTAATATGTGATCCATATCCTATGATTATAGTTGCAATCGAAAAAATTCTCATGCTTTTTAATAGTCCTCTTGGTGATCATTTCATCACGTGATTCTCACAAGGGTGAAGAAGTGGGATTAAGACTAGTGAAAAGAATCACATAGCATCAATAATTCCCTCCGAGGATTGCACTTGGTAATCAAGACTTCACGAGAAGGTCACCCATTCCAAAACCCCTCTGGCTCAAGTGCAGCTTAACTGTAGATTTTTCCCCACAATCAAGCCCACTTAGTTTGCTACCCCATTTGTAAAACATTTTCAAGTATTGTTCCTTATGAACTATTCACCTAGAGCTCCTTGAATCTTTTTGTTTAAGTATGAGGGGTTTTCACAGTCCAACATATTATATATAATTTTTGGGATTATCTACGTAGTTTAAGTCATTAATATATGACTCGATTATCTACGTAGTTTAAGTCATTAAACTATGACCCATATCCCAAGACTATAGTCGTAACTAACTAATTTGTCATGATATTTGAATAGTCCACTTAGCACTCATTGCATTCGGTGATGCTCATGGGGGTGAAAAAGTGGGATTGAGACTAGTGAAATGAATCACATCACATCAATCACCACTTTCAAGGATTTCACCCAATAACCTAGAATTCCCAAGAACCTCACTGTCCCAAGAGTCCTCTTGCTCAAACATGCTTAACTGAGGGGCTTTCCCCACAATCAAGCACACTTAGATTGTTATGCCATTTGCGAAACCTTAGCAAGTATTGTGCCTTATGAACTATTCACTTGGAGCTCCTTAATTATTTTATTTAAGTATAAGGGTTTTCACAGTCCAACATATGATATATAATTTCTGGGATTATCAGTTTTGTATAAGTCATTAATGTATGATCCATATCCAATGAGTATAGTCACAATTTACTAATTTCTCATGGTTTTTTAATAATCCACTTAGCACTCATTGCATTGGGTAATTCTCACAGGGGTGAAGAAGTGGGATTGAGATTACCGAAATGAATCACATAGCATCATTCATCACCATCGGGGCTTGTACCCTATAATTAGGACTTCCAAGGAAGGTCACACATTCCAAGACTCCTCTAGCTCAAGCACACATAACTATGTAGTTTTCCCCACAATCAAGCCCACTTAACTTACTACCCCTTTTTAAAAACCTTAGCAAGTATTGTGCCTTACGGACTATTCACTTAGAGCTCCTTGTAAGTATGACGGGTTTTCGCAGTCCAACATATGATATATCATTTTCAAGAATATTTGTGTAGTTTAAGCCATTAATCTATGACCCATATCCCATGAGTCTAGTTGCAACTGACTAATTTCTCATGGTGAGTATAACACTCTTGTGTCAAAGGAGTCTTGGGGTCGGTGACCTTCCCAAGAAGTTTTGGTTACCAAGTACAAGCCTTAGAAGTGATGATAATTGCTATTTAATTTGTTTCGCTATTTTTTATCCCACTTTTTCACCTCTATAAACATCACTCGATACAACAAATGTTAAGTGAACTATTTGAAAACGATAAAAAATAATTAATTACAACTATACTTATTAAATATAGATTATAAATTAATTACTTAGATAATCTCAAAATAATATATTAAATATATATTAATTTAAAATAATTTAGAGAAATTTACTCTCTATGAAAACATATATAATATTAAATATATAAGATTTTTTACTTGTGCATTTATACACTTTTAATAATCATAGCGAATTTGCGACTTATAGTGCAATTAGATAAGGCCATGATCTTGAGTTTATGTTTTTGAGAAGGGTTTGGCTTTTGAGGATTTTTTTCTTTCTTGATAAAGTAAATGGTGAGCCATGTTTAGTTATGTACATTGTTAATGTTTCAAAAATTTGAGATTTTTATTTTTTTATTATATTAATATATATTTGTGAAGAAAATATTTTTTTATCAATTTGAACATTTGGATTTATTATTATTTGAATTGGTTTTAATCTTATTATTATAATTTTAGAGAAATTGTTGTAATATAAAAATGGGTTAATGTTTTTTCAAAAATAATTTGTCTTGAAGGCCGGACGCTTGGAAGAAAAATCGAGGTTGCAGCCTAGCTGATTGGGCCTGCGAAAGCTCCACGGCAGATCGGAGGACCGCTCTCGAGTCCTTCTGATCGACCTTCAGAGGAGTGTAGCGTGAGGTTAGGCGCCTGCAGGGATCCTACTCATGACAGTATTGTGCTGTGGGCCTACCCATTGGGGGCAGTGCCTACCAGATTGCCTTCGCGTGGGGCTTTCGAGGTTGCCCTCCCACTCCATGTGTTGATAGGCTAGTTTGGATTTCTAGTGAAGCAGTCCAATGGGATCGCCCTCGGATCTGCGCTCTGAGGCCTTCAACAGGCTTATCTCCTCTCAGAACAAGAGATTGGGTAAAGGAAACCCCCGAAGTTCGTTAAACGACTTGAAGATGTACCTGAAGTTGCGCTCCCTCCGGAAGAGACTATGCGGGTTGCCCTCTCCCTGGCAGACCGGGCTCTAATCGGGCAATTCACGGGGCTCTGGCCCTCGCCTAAAACCATGGATAGCTGGGTCCAAAGAAACTGGAGTCCTCTAATCTCCAAAAACGTTGCTTCATACTCCGTTGGAAGAGGCTTTTTCCTATTCGAATTTGAATCCAATGAAGACAAAGATCTAATTTTCAGGAATGGGCCCTACTTCATGGGGCCGCAGGGACTCTACCTTAATGTGTGGACTCTAGACTTCGACCCCGAGGCTGATACCCCCAATGTTGTGCCAATCTGGGTCAGATTGCCCAATCTCCCTATGCACTGCCGGAACCCTAAATCCCTCCAGGCTATAGGGTCTGCCCTGGGGAAGTACATTGACATGGCCAGCCCAAAGGATCAATACGCCTGCGCCCGCATCTATGTCGGGGTGGATCTTGAAGCTGGATTTCCAGAGGCTATAAAACTTTCTATGGGGAATTGGTCCTACTTTCAAAAGCTCGACTATGAACAGCTCCCCTTCAAGTGCAGAGGCTGTCAAGAATATGGGCACTTCATCCGGAATTGCCCTAAAAAGCCAGAAATCCAATAGGACAAAGCGGAAGGATGGAAAAAGGTGAATAGATCAAGACCAAAAAATCATGCTGGGGAAGCCTCTAAGAAGAGTGAAGGCACCAAAGATGCTAGAGCCAGCCCTCTTGAACGATCTCAAGAACCCCCCAAGTCTAGAGAAACCATTGAAGCAAGGGATGGAACCATTGATGTAGTAGAAAAATCAAGTAGTGGAGATAGCAAAGAACCAAAAGTAGCCCTATTAGACACACAATGGAAAGATCAAGATGAAGGACCAGCATTGACAAAAGAAGGAGAAAGCATGGGGAAGTCGGAGGAAGAAACTGACTCAGAAGAAGAAGAAGAGGAAGAAGGGGAAACAGAGCTAACTACTCCAAGAATGTCTAAAACTAAAGGAAGGAAATCCAAGAAAGAAGTAAGGGAACAGGCGACCTATAAGGATAAGCTGCAAGGCTCCCAACTAACCCTAGAAAAACTCCTGAAGAACACGAGAAACACCCGATAGTAAGGGCATGCCCAGAAAGGGATGCCTATGGCCTCCAAAAGTAAATAATGAAGGTCCTCTCCTGGAACTGCAGAGGTCTCGGTAGCAGAAGCAAGGAAGAATCTATGTCAGATCTAATATCTCTTCATCAACCGGACATCTTACTGGTCCAGGAGACCAAGATGGAGGAAGCCGCATTTCTCCATGTAAGTCAGAAATTCTGGAAAAAAGGAGGTAAAGCTGCTATTAGTTCTAGGGGCGCCTCCAGAGGCATTGGAACTCTATGGGATGACAAGAAATACAAGGCTGTTGACACCAAGTACAGTCCTAGTTGGATCCTCACCCTGCTGAGGCAAAAAGAAACTAATATGCTGGTAAGAGTTTTCAACATTTATGCACCGAATTCTTATGCTGAAAAAAAAAGTGTTGGAGCCTTCTCCATGAGGAAAAAAGTAATCTACTTGGTAATGTAATATTGGCTGGGGATCTAAATGTAATTCTCAGCCAAGATGAAAAAAGAGGGGGCTCCCTGGTTAGGGACCCCATCAGAGAAATTGTTGATGAGACTATTTTGGAATGGGATCTAATGGACGTGAAGCCCTCCTTTGGAAAATATACTTGGAATAACAAAAGGATCAAGCCCGGGCACATTGCAGCCAAGCTAGACAGCTTCCTTTTCCAAGACTCCTTCCTCCTCCTTGGCCTGAATCTATCTTCCAAAATATTACCGTTTGGAGGATTGGACCACAAGCCTATCCTCCTCGAGTTGGTGCCGGATTTGAATCTGGGCCCTATCCCTTTCAGATTCAACCCACTGTGGGCTTCTCATCCCAATTTCCTTCAAATTGTTGTGGATACTTGGTCACCTCCTGTTATAGGATCCCCTTTCTTCGTATGGGAGGAGAAACTGAGGAGGCTCAAGAAAGTGCTAAAAACCTGGGCCAAGTCGATCCCTACTCCCAGCTTCAAATAAACCCAAGCTGCCCACGCACTAGAGACCCATCAAGCCAATATGGAGGATAGAGATGTGGTCATTTCTGATATTCAAGCTGAGAGTAAACTACAATTGGACCTCCATGTAGCATGCAGAGAAGAATCGGAATGGTGGAGGCAGAAATCTCACTGCAAATGGATTAAAGTTGGTGACAGAAATACCGGTTTCTTCCATAAACAAGCTAAGTCCAGGAAAAATCACAACTTCGTGCATGAGATTCAAGCAAACGACAAGGTCATTACTCAATTCGAGGACATAAAGGCTGAGGCAACTATGCACTTTAGCAATTTATTCACGGCCCAACCTCTCATTGAAGACGTCGATCCGCTTAATCTTATTCCCAGCGCTGTCAAAAATAAAGATAATGAATCTCTGAGAGAGCTGATCACGTTGGATGAAATCAAGACTATTGTTGATGGTATGGAGGATGATAGAGCACTGGGCCCAGACGGATACAACTTCAACTTCATCAAAATTTGCTGGAACATTATTAAATCTGACTTATTCAAAATGGTCAAAAAATCCCAGTGTTGCAGCAAGATAGGAGGTAGTACAAATTCTGCCTTCCTGGCTCTGATACCCAAAGAGAAGGAAGCTAAGTCTTTTGAAAATTTCCGGCCTATATCCCTGTGTAATATAGGAGATAAAATCATTACTAAAATCATGGCCAGTACATTAAAACATATCTTGCCTTACCTCATTCCGGAGAACCAAGGTGGCTTCGTAAAAGGCAGGAAGATCTGGGATAACATTATCTTTGTCCAAGAGGCTATTCACTCTAGTCTGAAGAATGTAGACAAAGGAATGGTGGTGAAACTCGACTTAGCAAACACTTTCAATAAAGTCAGCCACCCTTTCCTCTTCCAGGTAATGAGAAGATTCGGATTTGCTCCAGAATTTATCTCTTGGGTCAAAGCCTGTATCAGCAGCCCTTGGATAGCTCTGCTTGTAAACGGAAGAGCTGCCCCCTTCTTCCAAGATTCAAGAGGTCTGAGGCAAGGATGCCCGTTGTCTCCTCTGTTGTATGCCATCCAGGCATCCGCGCTAAGTTTTCAATTGGAAGTTGCCAGGCAAGATCAGGAGCTACCAGGAATTAGGATGGCAAGAGGTACTAAAGACATCAATCATGGGCAATTCACAGATGATACCATCTTACTGGGAGGAGCTAGCCAGATAATAGCCTGCCGCTTCAAGAATGAAATGAACTGTTACTGTCAAGCCTCTGGTAGCAAAATCAATTACAGAAAGAGTAAGATCTATGGCTAGAACATAAATCCCAGGGAAATGCTCGAAATAACCCGGGTTCTTAATATGGATGGGGTTGCCACCTGGGAGTCCTTCAATTACCTTGAGGTTCCCATCTTCAAATCCAATCCCAAGAGCTCAGCTTGGAGTCCTATTGTCAAAAAAATCAAAAGGAAAATAACGGGATGGGGGGCGATCTGGCTCAATCTGGCTGGGAAGGTGGTGCTAATCAAAGCCGTTCTGAATACCTGTTTGCTTTATCAATGCTCCTTACTCTTTGCTCTGGCCAAGATACTAAATCAAATAGAAGACCTGATGAGAACCTTTCTCTAGCAGGGTGGGAAGAATGGGGGCGGCAAAAAATTTGCATTGGTCAGCTGGAAAACCATCAAAATGCCCTGGTCAGAGGGTGGTCTTCAAATCAGAGACCTAAGAATCCAAAACTTGGCTATGGGAGCCAAGCTGCTCTGGAATTTGCTTGAGCCCAAACCTTCCTGGAGCAGTCGGGTGCTAAATTGCAAATATTTTCTGGGTCCTAGGCTAAGATGTCTCGACGAACTCCGTGAGATTAAGAACGGGTCACCAATTTATAATCTCTGCAAGAAGGTGATGCCATACTTCCAAGCTGAGTTGCATTGGATCCCGGGCAATGGGAAATTAATCAGACTATGGCACGATGTGATCTTGGGACAGCGCCCTCCTCACCTCCCTCGTTTGCAAAGTTGGATGATAGCGCTGGGCCTCAATTCATTATGGGATATCTCAGATTGGGAGAACACTGATTCAAATCGTTGGTTAGGCTGGAGATTGCCGAATTGCCCAGCAGATTTAATAACTGAAAAAAATACGTTGCTGAACTACCTGACCGGTCTAGCTCCGCTGGATAAATCCACAAAGGACAAACATGGTTGGGGATGGTCTCCTATAGATATTCAACGGCTGAAGGATTCCAAAAATTCTCTGCTAATTACAACGTGCCAGGAAACCCTGAAATCTGGAACAAATTGTGGAATAGCAGGACAATCCTGAAAATTGAGATTTTCAATTGGACGCTATTACATGGCAGAATTCTGACCGGTGAGAATTTGGAGAAGAGGGGGATCGTTGGGCCCTTTCGCTGCCCTCTCTGCACAGATGCTGCTGAAACTATCAATCACCTATTTTTAAAATGCCCTTATGCTACCACTGTCTAGATGGAGGTGCTGAAGCGTTGGGGCAATGGAAGGTATTTACCAAATCATATTCATGACTGTTTTATCAATTGGGACAACCTTTATTAGGGAGATCTGAACCAAAAGAAAGGAGTGAAATCATGTTAGATGAAAATCCCTCAAATAATTTGCTGGAGCATCTGGAATGAAAGAAATCATAGAATATTTCAAGGTAAGATTCAGCCAGCGTGGAAGCTTGCTGCCAAAGCAATGGCTTTACTCGGGAAGGTGGTTAGTATCTCAAAGATCCCAAACAATAAATAAAAACTGACTGAAAATGAAAAATATTGGATGCAAAGTCTCAACATTACAGCTGCAAGTTCTATGGATGGGAAAAAATCAAAGGATTGGGACATCAGGATGGACAAGTCCCAATTTGAGAACTGGCTAAGAGAAAGGAAGATTTTCAAACTATTTTTCGATGGAGCCTCCAAAGGGAACCTGGGAAGAGCAGGAGGAGGAGGAGTTGTTATTGATTCGGGCGGGAAAGTCGAGATCGAATATTATTGGAACATTGGACATAACTCCAATAATATGGTTGAGGCGTATGGGCTCTGGCAAGGACTTAAGCAACTACTGAAGAAAGGGGTTGAAGAGGTAATGGTCTTTGGGGACTCCAGGTTAATTATTCAGGCATTGAACAGGGGAAGTAAGGATAAAAATGAACGTACTGTAAGGATGATTAAGAGAATCCGAGCCAAGGCCAAAATGTTCAGGAAAGTCCATTTCTTTCATAATTTTAGGGAGCTAAATACATTGGCGGACCTTGCAGCTAATAAATCTATAGCTGTAGGCCTAAATGAACTTATTGTCAATTCAGTTTTAAGCTTTGAAATCCCTCCTTAGCTTCTTTATAGGGCGATTGGCCGAAGGAAGCAGAGGATTGGTAGATTGATTTTTCGTGCTCTTTTCAGTATTTCCTTGCTGATTTTTTAATATAATATAACCACTCCTGTTAAAAAAAAATGGGTTAATGTTTTTCAATATTTAGTATAAGAGGGCTAAACTTTTTGAGAATTTGAAATTTCAGAATTTGCTATTGCCCAATGGTCACACAATTCTTAACAAAATAAAAAAATTGGATTAATAAAATTGTTGTTTAATATGGAAATAGATTTCATAATTATATAATATTACTATTTGATAAATGCAATTCCATCTTTTAAATACTACTATTTGATATATGCAATTCCATCTTTTAAAATGATTCGTGTTGGATTTCAAATTAAAATAGCCTATTTTTAAAAGAGAAACTTGTTAAAGCTATGCTCGCTTGTACAACATGATTGAGCAATATTAACATTTAGTATACACAATTCAATCGATCTCTTCTCATTTCTTTTATAAAATAGTTCTTACCTTATATTGGCACAAAGTTTACATATACATACAAAGAGAGTTAGCATTGAGCCTCCAAAACGGAGAAGCTGCTCAGGACTTGAGTAAAAAAAACACTGTTAACAACCCCTGAAAAGAGCTTCCTCACTGCCTCTATTGGGCTACATACAAAAAAGCTGAGTAAATACCAAATTCCTGTGAACTAGCAAAGATAAACTAAAAGACTACAAACATAAACTGCTAGTGGAATCCAAGAGAGAGAAACCATGTCAAACCTAAAAAAATTCTAGGGTGCTACCACTACTCATGTTTTGTAAAGGGGCTAGGATTTAGGTGTTGTCGTTGTTGTGGAGGCTCCTCGCTTTCCTAGTGAAGATCATGAGCTTCGTTCTTAACACTTCCTGGGGAAAGCACAGTTGGCTTAGTGTCCATCACAATCAAGGATACCTCTATTTTTTCTCCCTCCACCTTGATAGTTTGTACTCGGGTCAGGGTCCACCGCGGTGAGAGCATGCATGTCCATTATTGCCGCTGCCAAAGGAAAATTGGAAACTTTAAGATCCATGACCATTTCAAATAGATGAGAAGGAAGGTTGAAGAGCTCTGCAATGTTTGCACACCATTCAATCATCACCTAAACCATGTGGCCAAGCTCATGCATTTTTGTGCAAGTGTTGTTTTCTAAGCTACAAATGTCATTTTGAATGTCAAGTAGGGAGTTTGACATGGAGGCCAAGTGCCTGGCAAGAGCTACACTACTCGTACCTCTACTTTGGGGGTGATGAGAACAACCTCGCTGGCTTGAAGCATAAAGGTGCTCCTTGACCATGGTCGTGTTTTCTCCACCATGGATGCACAAGATTTCAAACTGAAAATCGACACTTGTAACAACAAAACCTTCATATGGGGTGTGGCATTGGGGGTATGCATGCCCACTTAATATCCTCCTGACGATAGCAAGTGGTGCATTTGCCATTAAGTCACCCTCTCTTCGCCATTGTTGTACAGTGAATGCCCAAGGAAATACAGTACGTACAAGCTCTCAGGAGGGGGGTGGGTTGAAATTCCCCTCCTTACACACCATCGCCAACTGAACCTCAATCACATCACCATCACACCTTTGTCCCTGCCTTGATGTCACTCCATTTAAGAATCAATATCTTTTCATTGTTTTAAATGTTTTAAAAATACAATTCTTAAAATGTTTGAGCTATATTATATACTTAAAAAATATTCATAAATATTTTTATATTAAAAAAATTAAATATTTTTTAATATTAAAATAATATTTATGTTATTAAAATTATATTCTTATACAAATCAATCATAAACAAGTACAAATCATAATAATAATGCGTCATTTTCATCACCAAGGTTCGGCATGGGAGTGGTTTGGTAGAGTCTGTTACAAGGATCACAAGAGTGATATGGATAAGAAAATAAGTAAAATGGAATTTGGTGAGATGTTGCTTTCTTACACCATGTTCTTGCAGTTTCTAGCTTTTGAGGAAATTAAGGAGAAGTTTTGAAATGAGGAAGAAGAATATACAAGGCCACTAATTTTCATTCTTTTTAATAAAGAAGGTGATGACATAAAGTTGAGGAAATTTTAACCTCACTAAGTTGAACTTTAGTACTTGGGAAGGGAGTTTAGTTTATTTTAATTGATATAAAAGTTGTTTAGAATTAAAAGAAAGTATCTTTGCCTAATGGAGTTTTTTTTTATAAGAATTATTCAAAAAAGACAAATATTTTGTTTTATTATAAATTGCTTAAAAACATGTTTATTGGATTTTTTGAGAAAAGGTTTGTTGGATATTTTTTTAATAATAAATTGCTTAAAAATATTTTTTGGGAAGGTTTTTTGGATTTTTTTTAATAATAAATTACTTAAAAAATGTTTTTTCCTTGTCTTGCTTTATTGCTTTTTATATCAAAATTGAAATGTAATTTAAACAAATTTGTTTGTTTGTTTATTGGAGTCTCTGTTCCAATTTCTTTAAATTGTTTGCACCTACCCTTTGAGTCTTGGTGGCCCCTTTGATACCAACCAATTTGCATGGAATGTTGCATTTCAAATCTTATTTGGTTTTTTAGGTGCTTTAGGAGACTAGTTAAGCTAACGGTCATGTTCCAAGTGAAATATAAAGAAATAATATATGCTTGAAAAAAATAAAGTAGTATATCTATTAAACTACATTAGTATTTTGATGTTATTTATTATAAGTAGGTAAATATTATAATTTTAATGAAATATTAATTTAATGATATTATTTATTAAATGTAAATAAGGAGTATAAATTTAGTGAAATAGTAATATAATGATGTTATTTATTAAATATATATGAGTATAATTTCAATGAAATATTATTGCATTCAAAGTAATGAGATGTTTCAAAAATAAAATTAATAATAAAAATTACATTTCAATTAAAAAATTAATAAATTATGAAGAACATGTTGGCTGAATGTCCATTTAAAAATATACACACATCATGCCAGTTAATAAAATAAATAAATTAAAACCAGCATAAATTCATCTTAAACTCGGATCTATCAAGTACCAAGATGAATTTTTTTGGCGTGTAAAAAGTTTAAGAAAACAAAAATTACACCTCAAGAACTTGGATCCCTCTCGATGCTTGATATATCCAAGTTTAAGATGGATCTATGCAAGTGTTATTAATTATCAAACTTTATCAATATGAGTTGGAAAATAATAAACATAAAAGGGAAATGTAGTAAAAGTGACTTTAAAAATAAGAAGAAAAAAATCAAGATTTAGCTCGCTAATGATTCAGAGGGTGAAGTTAAATATACCATCATAGATCCATTTTAACTTTGGATTCACCAAGCCCTAAGAGGGATTAAATCCCTTGAGGTGCAAACTTTTTTAAAGCCTAAAACTTAGGAAAAGTTTGCAACTCAAGGGAATTGATCTCTCTGGATGCTTGGTAAATATAGAGGTATGATGAATTTATGTTGGGTTATTTAATTATTTTTAGGCCATTTCTTTTATAAAAAAAAATAATGTTACATGTATGTTATGTGATTCTAAATGCATCTAGTTACTTTACATGCATTGCCTACACCAATTACTTTATGTGTAATGCCACATATTTGCAAATTCATTGATCATAGACAACAAAGCAAAACAATAAAGAAACGTATCAATGAGATTCCAACATTATTATTGTTACTATTTTATTTTAATTAGTTTTGTAAAATATTATATTGGACTAACATACTTGGATCGACCTTAGTATTTATGTTTGGAGAATTTAATATATATATTCTTTTAGTATTAATTGCAAGCTTGCATAGTTTGTTTATGTTAATTATTTTTTAAATGGACATACATTACATACTAACACATCTCACCAACCCGAGCTATAGAAAGTTCTTTTTGATACAACGAGTTCAAACCATAAACTTAAAGATGTGAAACATGATCTTTATTAATGGTTAAGATTGATAAACAAAAGTAAGTGACACCATAACATTTTTCACTATGTGGAGAAACTTACAATTGGGTTATAATAAAAGATTTGACATATACCAAAGATCTCATAGTTGGAGGATACAGAAATATTCAATAATATATGCCATGGATCTCATAAGAGGTATACCAAAAGAAAAATGAATCTATGCTAGCTTTGTGTTGCATAACTTATGTATATGTTGGTTGTAAGGTATGTGATGGCTATGTTGATTTTTTGTACAACTTTGTTGAGATTTTGAACTTTAATTCTTTGATTGCAGAACTACTGAAACTTGAATCAATAGAATATGCAATCACATAAAACATTCAACCATTAGAAAAAATATACCCTAGGAAAACCCTCAAAACAATGAGGATGAAAAATTCAACAAATCTTCACAGTATAATCATGATAGATAACAGAGAATGCCTTTTACAACAACATATTGCTTTCAGAAGATAAGAGATCATAAACACTCTCGGTGTAGATATGGATCAATAGAGATGAGAGTCAATCAAATGAACTTTCCAATTAGTTCATTACAATAAACAACATGTCAAACCACTGCCATGCAAGGAATAACGAATCACTGCATGGGGAATTTAGCCTCCCATGCAAACTATTGTGAATTGTCTTCTTGGAAGTTTGTTGTGCACATCAGTTTCTTCAATCCTGCACAATCAATGTGCAATGCCTTTCTTCTTTGACATTAAATCATGCTTGATTGACTTTGGAGTGAACTCCCCTCTTAACTAATGTAGGATCACTTAGTTAACAAGCTAACTTAAGTCATGTTATCATGCAATAGGAGCAACTTCAGTGTCAAAAATTAAGTGTCGTCTTTTAGTTTAACTAAAGTGTCATCATGCAAAACACTTTAGTTAACTAATTCCTTTTAATTAACACTTTATTTAACTATTCTTAGCTGAAATCACGTTGATTGATTTTACTGAAGTGATCACTGAGTTCTCCTTTAATTAACCGATTACACATTTTAATATTTTAACTGAAGCTTTATCAATTCTAGTTCACTTTAATCAGCTGAAGTATCTTCATGAGCAATTTTAATTTCTCTTGTTCTCTATGCATTAATCTTTATATCTTATTTCTTTACTACATGGTCAATATGTGCTAACTTTAATTATATATCATATCGAATTATACTAAGAATATTTATTAGATGCTATGATCATATTATATTACCCCTAGCCAAATGATCATATGCTAAAGTAATTTACTCTAGAGGTAGCCAGTCTCTAAAGGATACTTAATAACAATCAATGACCATGGTTAGTAATACATCACACAACATTAAATGCTTCAACATGCAAAGCATTACCTCTATACAGGAGGTGTACCCCATAGGTACCTACTACAACTGGAGGTCCACATGAGAATCTTGACTTGACACACAAGTACGGAGCCTTGTCCAACAAGACTTTATAACGTCATCACTTTGATAAATCAAAGCATTCACCTCTATATAAGAGGAATAACTTTTATACGGAAGGCTTAGTCATTCTTGATTCCAACTCAAGAATCTACTCCAAGTACCTGAGTCCAACTCATGCTTCCTCTATACAAGAGGACCAATCCTGGTTGCACAAGATTGGCTTGGAGAATGAATCATGGTGTTGTATCTTTAACAAGTTAGTCTCCATCCTTAAGTTTTGGGTGGAAATCATCTACAATATTTTAAATTCGTTTTGAGCATTTTCCATGGGTGGTTTTATGGAGGAAATTGTAAATGGTATTTTACTTTCATTTTGAACAATTTTTATGAGTGGCTTTGGGGAGGAAATAAATAATTTTGAGAAAATTGTTCAACCCTTACATTTTAAGTGTTAGAAAACAAGTTAATTGTCATTTCCTCCTTACAGGTGTGCCCCTTTTCTGTTTCCCCCATTATAAAATTACATAATTATATAGATTACTTTTACATACTTATATAATACTCTTATTTTCTAACTCTTCAAAATTATGGTGATTTATAAATACTTCTCTTAAAGTTTTTAAGTACATAATTTAATTGTAAAACACTAAACAAACATAAATACAAGAAATTCAAATAGTTATTTTTTTATTTAGAAAAATTTACTTAATTAAAAAGTTATACCGTTTACTTCATTAGAAATCTAATTTGGGTTGTAGAAAAAAAATTCATTCATAGGCAAAAATCAATTGCGTAGGGTGAAGTTCTAAAACAAAATAAACCCACATACTTTAAATGAATTTCCTTTCTTGTCCCTCATGGATTCCAAGTACATAATCTTAATATGATAACTGAAGAATATTAATATTTATTAAAAGAATTTGACACCAAATACTCCTTTTTAAAGTTGATAACATCCACTTGTCTCATCGTACTACTTGAATAAGGGGAAAGTGAGACAATATATCCTATACAACATAGGATATGCAAATCACATATTTTGTCAAGCGTAGTTCAAGTGGCTAAAAGGAAAGTTGTTATTTTTTTTATTTTTTTATTTTTTTTTTAAGAATTTTATTTACCTTAAAAGTAGTGGATTTTCTTGGAAAATGCTCTATATATAAAAAAACAACTTTTTTTTAGAAATTATTTAGAAATGAGTAAGCTCTCTAATGAAAAGAGAAACACTCTAATAAACTTCATATTGAATTAAATATCTCAAAATGTGAGGATATAGAAATACATAATAATATATACCACAAATGTCATAATAAATCTCATAATATGTTGAAAAAGAAGAAGTTATTCAATGGTTAGGCTTTATCCTTAATTAGTGAAAACATACCCTTAATAACTCAAGACAAAAATGGAATTTTTAAGCAATTCAACCCCTTAGATAACTTGGAGTGGCGATAATAATGCTAAAATTTTATGTTCAATATGGACACTTTTTAGAGGTGATTTTGGAGATGTAATCATCAATGATATTTTATAATCATTTTGAAATTTTTCAGTGGTGATTTTGGGAGGAAACTATAAACTATATTTTACATTCATTTTGAACATTTAATGTATTGCTTTGGAGAGGAAACTAACAATATTTTATGTTCATCTCGAATATTTTTACAAGTAGTTTTGAAGAGGAAACAATCAACATAACACAGAGAAAATGGTTGAACCCTTAAATTTTAAGGGTTAGCCAACAAGATACTATCATTTTCTCCTTATCAAACCATCATAAATTTGTGTTTCATAGGAAAGGGCGAACAAGTTTTTTTAGAAGTGGATGATAGAATCATTCTCAATCTACAGATAATTACAATAATAATGATGAAGTTTAAAAGAAAGTAGGTCTAGAGTCAACCCTTAAGATAACTGAAGTTAGGATATAATGATTCTCAATTTAGAGATAAGTATGATAACGATGATAAAGTGTTAACAAATTGTATATCCTTGTAAAATCCAAATACAACTCAAAATTACACTTTTTCCAAGAAAAAATTTGTAATTTTTGTTCCAATATAAAATGGAAATCACTTTCCTTAAGTGCTTAAAGAACATCAAAAAGTAAAGAAAGTACAAGTGCATAATGCACTTACAACAGTACAAATGCATACTACACTTATAAGATTAAAGTTACAAAAGTAATGTACCTGTCATTTCTTGCCCTTTAAAAAAATCATCAATCTTTCCCTTTTTCCCTTCTTCATTTTAACTTCTTGCCACCCTACTATAATAGAAGTCACAAGAACTAGCTAAGAGTTAGAAGGTGGGAGACCATTATTCTTAGAAGGAAATTGATCTAGATTATTTAGAGAATGAAATGAAGGAAAAAATATAAAATGGAAAAGAACACCCACACAAAGATATTGTAGAGAGCAGAGCAGTATAGTAAAACAAAAGATTTATTGATGAATGAAATGGGAAAAGACTGTAAACTGCCAAACAATACAAACTAGCTAGAATGATGGTAGCTTACCTCTGAAGAGAGATGTCTTAGATATGCCCATTCACAAGAAGACATTATGAAAGGCAAAAAAATCCTTTAAACATGAAGTTTTATGCCATAGGATGAAAATATCCTACAGATCCAAAATGTTAACCCTATGAAATGATGTGGCAAAAGGAATAAGAGACTTAAGGAGTCTAGTTGATACATCAAATTCTCAGTTCATAACTTTTACATACAAAGTCAATTTAGGGAACTTCTTGAATAGTTACAAATATTGACTCATGATCTATCTGCTTGGCAAGCCATGTAATCTAATATTTTGTGGCCTATGTCCATTAACAAAACATAAGGGAAATGCCTAAAAAATGCAACATAGGTTTCATACCTAAAATACATAAGTAAAATAACCAGGATGTGGATCCATTATAAATAAGTGGAATAGGTGGGTGGCCGATAGTATCCACCTAAGTTAGAACTAGTTCCTTATTTGAATCAAATGTGTCAATTTCTGGATGTCTTTTTGTTCCACCTAGAGGGGCTTCAACTACCACAACCTCCCTTGTAGAGGAAAGTCTTGTATCCATTCTTCTACTCTATCCCTTGAGAAAGGAGTGGATTCCCTAATTGAGATAGTTGGTTGTTGATTTACCTCATTCTGATCCATGTCAATAGTCAATTGTTGATTTATCTCACTCTAATCAATGCAAGTATTTGAAATCGATTCCTTTGGTAAATCCCATCACTTTGATTGTGATCTAATCCATTTTTCTTAGGAGGTTGAGCTCAAACAAGAGGACAAGTAACTTGTAAATAACCTATAAGACTATATATCTTGCATGTAAATGTTGTATTCTCATAATCCAAGACTTTTATCTATTTAATTTTTTTCCATTTGAGAATCATTTTTTTACTTGAAATACCCTTACTAAGGTTCATCTCAACACATATATGTGCACATGTATATACACACACTATAGATATATCAAGATTTCATTTTATGCAAGTATCCAAAATATTCCCCACTCCTTCAAAAAATTGATAAATACCATAAATGCAATGACAAATCGAGAATATGAACCCAAACTGGGATTCTAGTAATGGACATAGTGTTAGGATCAAAATATAAAAACCAAGGGGTTATAAAATGTCCCACACTTCCCCAAAAGCAGGGGCATTCCTCAAAGACCTATTGATTATTAGCATGATCATAGAACTAAACAATAAAAAAACATTGGGAACACAATGAGATCTCACAATTGTTTGTCCAAGTCATGTGGATATTTTAGGGTCATACCATTGTCCTCCTTACTTTAGGTGACATAAGAGTTACTCAAGTAATGTATGTGGTCATCTCCTTTAATAAGGCCAAGTAGTTAGTAGTGGACAACTAATTAATGTAAAAATGGTATGTTTGTTATTTAAGTCCCACTAGGTATTTGGTACTCATTAATTATGGTATTACAAGTAGTTAGGGTTTTGGTTATTGAAATCCTATTTAAATAGTTAGGAGACTATGGATTGTTTTTTCAAGTATTGTTGTAGCTGTAGCTTGACTCAAGTGAAAGGTCATCAAACTTTAAGAGGAAAGTGAACATTCATTTTTTATTGATTACCGTAATACAAGGGTTTATTTCACAACATATCTCTTTTTCATTGTCATGTGTTTGGTTATTCTACAATATTAGATCATAATTCTATGTATGTCCTATGGTTGTTCTAATTCAAGGGTCAAGAACACTACAAGTGGTATCATAACACTTTTATGAGCCAATATGCCTCCAAATGTCTTGCATATTTTTTTTAGGATAGAGAGATTAGTAGGTAAAAATATGGTTGGGGAAGACTACAGGTAGTAGATACAAGCAAATTCACTTGGATGGAAACCCTTGTAACCCTTGTTGGTAACCCTTTGAGTGTACTGCATCATACATCACATGTATAAGGAATTTTACTTCCACATACCCTAGGGTATATTGAAAGTTCCCTAGGAAATCTAAAACTAACCTTAGTCAATTTGGTCAATCTTCTTGCTTCTACAAGGGAAACAAGCACATCACTTGAAGAATACTACTCTTTAGTACTTGGGTAGTTAGGCAATATGGTAAGGGGAATGATTGAGCCTCCTTAGTTAGTTCCTTGAGAGATTGGGTTGAGTACTACTATCGAACCTAGAAAGTATATTAGAGAGCTATAACACCTAGCATTCCCTTATCCTTAGGATCTTAGAAACCCTATCCTCTAAGAACAACCAATGAAATTCCTACATCTTTTCATCGAGAAGGAATTTGGTAAGTATGTTAGTGTAGTAATATTCCACGGGGAGTAATAATCCTACTAAAAAAAGGTCTAGGATCCATTGACACCATTGTTGGTGACCTATCTTAGAAGAATCCTTTCATTATGTTAATCATGGTGGTATACATCTATAATGACCCTTTTTGTGTGGAATCTACAATACAATAATTGGCGGCACATCTCAAAGGACTCCTCTTTAGCCACTGATTGTTTTGAGGTATAGTGTTAATACTTTCTCAATCATAAGTGGTCCCATTTTTCACACTCACAACTAACCAAACATGGAACAACCCAAGGCCACTAAGGATCTTGAATCAATGGTCATGCATTTAAAGCATTTAGGTGACCACATCAACATCAATATGGCTAACCAAAAACACATTATGGATATCATAACTAAACACATAAGAAAATCTCCCACAAAATAAGTCCAACCACCAAAGCAATGGTAAATGAAGAACAAGGCTCTTACACTCTCTTTCTAGAAGTCCAACCTCCACCCTTTTAGGATAACAATTCATTGCACTATTTCCTAAAACTTGACATGTGTAAATTTGATAGCTCAGATCCCTTTGGGTTGGTTTACCCAATTGGAACACTATTTCACTCTACATGGGATTGAGGATGATATAAAAAAAAAATTAAAACTGGGAGTTTTATATTTAGACTCAGAATGCTAGAAATGATACCAAGAATATCATTGTTGTTATGTCCCTTGAAGCCAATTTGTGAATATACTTAACGATTATTTTGAATATGATACCCACTACCTGGAAAGCTTGACAAAATTACATCAAAGAAGCATAGAAATGCACTATATTACAACCTTTGGGCCATTGGAAATTCACATAGATGGCCTCTTTGATTCTTTTTTTAGAATGCTTCATCAATGGCCGCAAAGAGCTGATTCAAGCACATGCCATAATGCAACTCCCCACGACATGGTTGGATCTTGTGATATATCTAGAAAACTTGAGATGGTGATAAGCATCCATACTAAAAGAACTGCATTTTCTACCTGCGTGTTGTGTTTCTCATGGCTCCTACATCCATCATATCCAACACCCCAACATTACGAATATAAAAGTTGTCTCCAAAAGCGATGGTCGAACGTCAACATCTTGATCTTTGCTATAACTATGATGAAATATATTTTAGAGGGCATAAATGAAAAGAAAAAAAATATTACAAATAGATTTATACCCACATGATCACCTAGAAGACATGCCGATTGAAGGCACTTAAGAACCAAAATTGGAGGATACTATTCCACCCCTAGAAGTTGACAACACTTTGCAAGCTCTTAGGAAGGAACCCCAAATTTCACTCCATGACTTATCATGTTTCTCAACACCCCTAACATTGAAGCTGATAAGTTACATCAAGCACCGCAAAGTAATAATATTGATTGATAATGGAAACACCAATAATTTTATTCTTAAGTGAGTGGCAGAATAAACCCATTTTTATGTCTAACATATACCAAATTTCTAAATTATGATCTAGAAACATAGGTATGATTAATGTGGGGGTCAATGTGAAAATGTGAAACTCCAAATAAGTGAATACCATCTCAAAACACACATGTTCGTCATTGAAATGGGTAGGTGTGTAGTAGTTTTGGGGGTTAGAATGGCTAAGAAATTTGGGACTAGTCATCATGGATTTCAAGGACCTATATATAATATTTGCTAATGAAGAGCACAAAAATGATCTAAAAGGGATTAATTCAAGTTCTTCAAAAATTATAATCTCCATAGGACATTCACCCTGACTTGCAGTTGGTTCTATATGAACAACAACTTGTTTTTAAAACACCCAAGGGTTTACCACCAGCCTGTGGGGAGCATGACCATGGTATTACACTAATTCTACATAGTCAACATCCCAATGTATGCCCTGATTCAATATACCACTAAATTAGGATGAAAGAAGCATACATTCCTAAGACAACTTTCTACACCCATGAAAGTCATTATGAGTTTCCAATCATGCATTTTGTCCTTTGTAATTCTCCATCCATCTTTGAGATCCTCATGAATAAGATCTTTTGACATATTCTTCACAATTTTGTGTTGGATTTGTTTGATGATATCTTGATCTACATCACAACATGGGGAATACCACCTAGAACATGTCGATCATGCCTTGTTATTAGTAAGGGACCATTTGTTATTTGTGAAGTGTTCCAAATGTGCTTTTGGGGTTACTGAGGTTGAATATTTGGGTGACATTATGAGTTGGGATGGAGTATGAATGGACCCAAAGAAAATGGCGGCTATGAAAGATTTTCCATTACCCAAGACACTCAATAGATTTCTTAGGATCCTAGGACTTAATGGCTACTATAGAATGCTTATGAAAAATTATGGAAAAATTGCAGCACACTTAGCATCCTTGCTAAAAAAGAATGCCTTTGTCTAGAGTGATGAAGCTAAGCATACCTTATTAGCCTTAAAGGATGCCATGCACACTAATCCAGTATTAGTAATTCTTGATTTTCTTAAGAATTTTTTTTTAGATTATGATGCATTTGAATGAGGGCTTGGAGTCATATTGATGCAAGAATTGCTCCCTTTGTCCTTCACCAATAAGTAATTATGTGATCGGATTTTGGGAAAATCTACATATGAAAAAGATATGATGGTTATGCTTCACATATTTGAGACTATTGACATCCTTATTTAATAGGTAGGTGCTTCCAGTTCAAGACTAGTTATCATAGTTTAAACTATTTTCTTGAACAAAGGTTATCATCTCCAGAGCAACATAAGTGGGTTACTAAAATGTTGGGGTCTGATCATGCGATTACATATAATATGGGCAGATAAAATGTGGCGGTTGATTCATTGTTTAGGAAATTTAAAGGGGATGGATCCATATTTTCATTATCCTTATTAGTTCTAGGTTATCTTGAGGAAGCACATCAAGAGTGGATGGTGAATCAAACCATAGTACAACTAATATAAACACTCCAAGATGATCCAAACCCTCCTATAGGGTATAAATGGAACCAAGAGACATTTCAATATAAAGAGAACATTTTCCAACAACAAATTCATCCCTAAAACATCAAATCTTATAGGAGTTACATTCTTCATCTTCAATAGGTCACTTGAGATTTCATAAAACCTATGAGATAATTAAGCTTTCATTCTTGTGGGAAAGCATGAAAATAGTCATCTAAAACTTTGTTGTATCTTATGACACTTTCCAAAGACACAAGGGAGACATATTGAAGCCACCAGGGTCCTTGCAACCACTTCCAATTCCGAACCTATATGGAATGATATTTCTATGGATTTTATAACTAGGATTCCTAGAGTTGGTAATAAATTAGGAATCATAGTGGTAGTCAATCTTATTTTTAAATACACACATTTTTGTGCCTTGAAAAACCCTTTTACACTATCATTAGTGGCCTAAATCTCCATGGATTGGATTTTTAAGTTATATGGCATGCCAAATTCAATTATATTTGATCAAAACCCTACTTTCACAAGCAACTTTTAGCAAGAGATATTTAAAATTCAGGCTACCTAGTTGAAACTCAACACAACCTATCACCCACAAATAGATGGCCAATCAAAAGAAGTAAAGAAGTGCTTAGACACTTATTTGTGATGCTTTGTTTTGGAAAAACTGCATCAATGGGAACAACAGATTCCTCTTATAGAATGGTGGTATAATATCGTTTAACATGGAGCTACCAAAATGGACCATATGAAGCAGTATATGGCCAAAATCCCTTATCTATGGTTTCCTATTTATAAGGAAATTCCAAGGTTCATGCAGTGGGTAACACACTTCACATTAGAGAGGCTTTCACTTAAGGATAATTGGCTATGGCTCAAAATAGAATTAGAAGAAAAGAAGATCAACATCACTCAAAGAGTTTGTTTGTAGAAGGGGATAATGTGTTTATTAAAATTCAACCTTATAAACAAACATCTCTCTAAAAAATAACCTCCACCACAAACTATCCCTGAAGTTCTATGGACCTTAGAATATCACATAACACATTGTCCAGGTGGCCTACAAGTTATATTTAGCAAATCACTCAACGATTCCCTCATTATTTCATGTGTCTTGCCTCAAAATGGTGGTGGCCTCCAATTGTATAGCTTGGACCAAGTTACCAAAACTCGATGAGGAAGGATCCATTTGGCTCAAACTGAAAGTAGTATTAGATACCATGGATTGTCAATACATAGGAATACAATTAAATAAGTCTTGATCTAGTTGAGGAATATGCAACCAAAATATTCCATGTGGGAACCAAAAGGAATTCTACAACAATTTCCTCACTGTTAATCGTGAGAGCTACATTTCTCTTAAAGGGGGAGGGCATGTTAGGGTCCTAACCTAATCCTCCTTACTTTAGGCTACATAGGAATTAGTCAAGTAATGTATGTAGACATCTTCTTTGAATAAGGCCAAGTAGTTTTTAGTGGACAAATAATTAATGCAAAAAATGGTATCTTTGTTAATTAAGGCCCACTAGGTAGTTGTTACTCATTAACCATGTGACCACACGTAGCTAGGGTTTTGGCTATTGAAATCCTATTTAAAGAGCTAGGAAGCTATGGATTGTTTTGTTACATATTTTTTTATTTGGAGCTCGGCTCAAGTGAAAAGTTGCCCAACATTAAGAGCCAAGTGAAGGTTTCTTTATGATTGATTATCATAATAAAATGGTTTTTTTTCAACATATCTCTTTTGTATTGTCTTGTGTTAAGTTATTTTGCACTATAACTTATGGTTTCCTGCATCATAATTCTCTATATATCTTGTGGTTGTTTTAATGTTAAGGGTTAAGAGTACTGTAGGATCCACTAAAAAATGCCAATGTAGGAGGAAAATACCCATTAAATCAACAAATAAATTAACCATTTTCATATAAAAATATAGATGTATTACCTTTGGCATTGTAATATCCACCATCGACAACTCCTCAACATGCTTTGTTATATAAGCACAAAAAATAGGAGACAACTTTGAATATGTTGGGAAGGTAGATTGGTTTTTTACTACATCCAAGTACTCCTCGATGCAATCATAGTGCTAATATAAGAGTTGAAAATTTGCAACTACAATAATAAACCAACTGAGAGAGATCCTCCAATTTTTTTCCATCATAAAGAGGGTGTTGTTATGAAATAGGAATCCCCAAACTATGCTCCAATTTTTCCTTTTAATCCACTACAAATTTTTCAGGTGTATTTGAAATTTCCCAAAGAGAGACTTGATCATAATTTGAAATTATATCTTGGTATGAGTATTTGCAACAAAAAGTTGTTGCACAATGCTTTATTCCGACAATTACCATGCAATCATTTATCAAACACTTACCAAGCATTAAAAACTTGAGCTTCATGGGTTTTGTCAAGCATGTTCCATATAATATTTTTCTCACACTTGGTAATCAAAACTATCAAGATATGGAACCCGAGGAGGATATGGAACTTAAGGATTATCACTATCAAATTCCCTATTTGTTTCATGATGGCAAGGATGGATTCTAGAGACACTTGGTATCTTGTGAATACCAAATAGATCTTGAGCACCTACCACAGATGTGAAACGTCAAGGAATTAGGTCACAAATGTCATCATATTTAAACTCCATGAAATCCCATAAAAAACCAAGAGTTTCAAGAATGAATGTGCCCCAAGAGAAGTATCACTCTTGGATTTAACATTGAGGTTGAGCTTAGATTTACATGTGGAAAATAATTTTGAACATATTTTTTTCCTCACGCAACATCTCATCCGACATGAAACAAGAGGAAGGGACTCCACGAGAAAATTACATGTCCATGCACTACACCAAAATAATCCATTAGTGTTGGATTTTATTATTATTATTATTTTAATTTGGCATAGCTACCACGCACTAAAGTCGACATTAAACTACATTTCAAAATAGTGTCAGGTTTAGCTTCCTTTTCAATGTCAACTTTAGCTTCCTTTTTAGCACCAAGTATAACTTCCTTTTTAGTGCCATATGTATCTTCCTTTTAGTGTCGGGTTTAGCCTCCTTTTAAGCACTAAATTTAGCTTCTTCTTTAAAACTAGGTTTAGCTCTCTTTTTAGCATTGCATTTAGTGCCAACTGTCTGTAGATTAAAATGTATGAAAATACAAAAAGGAAATAATAAAAAACAAATGAAAATGTGGTAAATGAATGTTGGGTTTTGAACATAAATTACTTTCCAAGAGACAATAAATATACTTAAGCTACATTCCCCAAAAACCTACCATTAAAAGTGTAAAATTCAACTAGAACTAGTCAAATCTTGTGTAAATTAGACTTTACATAAATAAAATAGGAAAATGGTAAAAAATGAAAATATAAATGGAAAATGGTAAGGGGATGTTGGCATTTGAACCTAGATCACCAAAATAAAAGAAATCTACTTAATCTACATTACCACATAATTTTTTCGTTAAAAATGCAGATTTGAACTGAAGCCAACCTAACCTATCCATGCAAACAAGTGAATAATGCAAATCTTAGATAAATATCAACATTTAATATAAAGAGAAAACTATGTAATAAGAGATATGTGGGTGCTATGATTTGAATCTAGATCTCCTTACACGAGTAAAAGGGCATTCCTTAGGCCACACCCATGAACTATAAATATATGCATTAAGAAGAACCCCAAAAATTTCATTTTGTTATCCTTTCTACATTAAACCTACAATAGTTAAACAACAATAAACCTTAACAAATCACTAAGGGAAAAAAATTAAAAGAGGAAGGAAAATGACAAGAAAAAGAGCCTGTAGCGAAGGTTTTTAGTGTTACAAGATAAGCTAAAATTGTCATAAAAACCTCCGCTACAACCTTCACAATCAGTAGCGAATGTTTTAATGGAGGTTTTTACATAAATGTTTTATAACTAAAGAAATTTGGCGATCAGAGGCTTTAGCATATTTTTTTATCAGTTTGCTTTATTGAAAAATGATGCATCGGTGCGTGACATACTAATATGCATCGGTGCTATTCGATAAAAATAATATGCACCAGTGCACTCCAACATAGAGAGAAATGAAGCGTATTAAAATTTAACATCGCATCAGTGCTTTAAAATATTATACCCACCTGAACTTTGTAACCAAACCAACACCAATGCTTACATATTGATTAAACGCAATGGTGCTTATGTACCATAACAAAGCATCAATGTGATATGTTACGCCATACACATCGAAATTTTCTATATTTTAAAAATTTAATGGTGTTGTATATATATCATAGCGCACTGATGCATTTCATCATAATAATAATTGGTGCGTACAAACTATTAAAAGGTCTCGGTGCATATTAACAATTAAAAAGCATCGATGTGATTAATAAAGATAAATGCTCTGGAAAATGCGATTGACACATGGACTTAAAAACAATTTAACGATGCAGTTAATATAAATTATAGTGCTAGGGTGTATCATTCAACCAAATACAACGGGGAGTGACATTTACACAAATGCACATGTGTGACATAAACTATCAAGCACCATAGGTTATTTTTTGAACATTGACCACTGACATTGCACTATAATATCTATGTTATTCTTTTGCAATTCCATTATTCATTAGAAATTGAAATATTTTTTTTATAGAACTATTCATTTCAATTTGAATTATTGTGTTTGTTTGGATTAATTTCTTATATAATAGATTCTAGCATCTATTGTAATATTTAATCTTCGATACATTTAATTACTAATGTACCATTTCACATGTAATATTTGACAATGATATTGGAAAATGCAATAGAATGAAAAAAATTATTTGATTATATATCAATAAGAGGCCCTTTGTCATACATAATAGGATAACACAAAGTACACAATAATCAAAATGTCAACATGCATGTAATTGTTACACTTATTGGTAACCCGATGTCTTTCAATTTGGACACTATGTCTAGTACATTATACAAAATGTTTGATTTTCACAGACAATTATTTCAAAATATACAACTTGCATTAACATCCAAAATATATGGATCATCATTCTTTGCTAGAACTGTTATCAGTGCTCGAGCCACTTGCATCACTTGGGTTATTTGGTTGTATGTTTTGTTGATTGCCTCGATTGTTTTCCTCTTCTTCAACTTCCATCTGCAAACATAAAAATAAAGTGTACTAAGTGTATCTACATTGTTGGGAATAATGAAAATTAAAATAGATAATATACATGAATGTAAATTGAAAATCGATGTACCAGAGAAATAATTGCCTCCTGAATGTCACACATTCTTTCAAAACCATGTATCATGCCATCTATCAACAACTCTTCTATTGGTTTCACTCCATACTTTGTTTCCTGCAAGTTTTATACCCCGTGAGAAATAATAAATTTAACATAAAGGATTTTTTTGTTCTATTAATTATAAAATGAGAGAAGTAAAACAAAATATATACTTACAAATTCCATAATTAATTTTTGATACACCAACATATACTTACAACCCTTGCTTAACCCAATGACAATCAATTCTTCGATGGCTCCTCTTTGTATGTTAACACTTGTTTCAAGACATCCAAGGATAGCTAGTGGAAACAAAAATTAAATATAAAGATCTACTAGTTCTACTATTACACTTACAAAATATGTCAATAAAAATAGCCAAATAAAAATATTACAGTAAGTTTTTTTTAATAGCTAATGGATAAGGAGTATTGTTGGAGTCAACCAATGTAACTAGGGCGATTGAGTAGTCTAGTTTGGTCGATAGTCTGTTAAGCAACAAATTCCCCAAAGATCATGAAAATGGCATAAAAAGACCAGAAAGAGTAATCCATGCCTTAATAATGAAGAAAAGAGATGAATATCAAGCCTCTTCGAGGGGGTAAACTCCTTATACAATGTACTAAGGATATAAGACAAGACAAGGTACATGATTCAAATGAAAATGTATCCTTCCTATAAATAGGAGACAAAGATGTACAATTATAGCTAATGGGCGCAAGGAGATATAAGTAATATAATAATACTAATGATCATTACCACTAATAGACCAAATCCAATGTTAATACTAATATAATGTGCCACACTATAGGGGTAAATGTGTCCAACATTTAGGGCTTAACATGCCGCTCCCCTTCAGACAAGTGTTGTCTTCAACACTTGGTTAGTTGTGGATGCTTACGTATGAAGGACTCGCCTTCCTATGTCAAATATGCAACTAATAAGTTCTTCCACTTGAATAGGTACTTAGTAATAACCCAATTTTGTAGTTGTTTGGTCCTTGTTTTAGTGATCTGTTCATGTTCCCATATGATCTTTACTTCATCAAAATTCCTTTCACTGTGATGTTGATATGTCTGTTGTTTCATCTCGTTTTTTGACATAGCCAAGTTATCCTTTAGTATTTGGAGAACTTCTCCAACTTGAACTTTAGATTTTTATTTTAAGGGAGATGTGATAGATGGAGGCTAGTACCCATAAAGTAACATAAATGGAAACATTTTTATGATGTATGCAAAGAAGCATTGTACCACCATTCTGCCAAAGGAAACCATTTCGCACACTGTGTTTGTTTATCAGCTACAAAGTAATGAAGATACCCTTCCAAACATTTGTTCACTCTATCAGTTTGTCCATCAGATTGAGGATGATAAGATGAATTTTGAGCCAATTGGGTACCCAAACAATAAGATAATTCATTCCAACATTTTCCATTGAAAATTGGATCTATATTTCTTACAATAATCTTCAGGTTTCCATGTAACTTCTGCACTATTTCGTTGAAGGTTGTGTCTACTATACTTGCATTAAAAGGGTGAGAAAGATCTCTGTAATATGAGCCATACTTATTTTGTATCATTACCACTGGTGCAGAGCAAGAACTTTGGATAGGCCTAATTATGCCAACTTCTAACATTTCTTCAACCATGTGCTCCATTTCATTATTTTGGCCATGGGGGTATCTGTAAGGTCTGATGTTAGAAGGAACACTTCTTGGAATTAAGTGAATAACATTGTCCAAGACATGAGTAGGTGGAATACTTTTTGGAATATATTTAAGTGCCTTAGAATGCTTATTAAGGACCCTTTGGAGATATGGGGAAATAGGAGCCTTAGATGTTTGAACATCTAGTGATCATAACTGTGCAATTACACTTGTTGTCCTTTTTTAACAATTTTTCCATACCATTAGAGATGATCACCTTGGATAGTTTCCTTGTGATACCATTTAATTCAAATTCTTTTCACTCCCAGGAAAATTTCATGAAAAGCTTCTGAAAATTAAAATCCATTGTTCCCAATGATTGTAACCATTGAACTCCTAAGACAACATCAACACCGCCCATTGGGATAGAAATCATTGGACTATTCAATACATATTCCTCCATAGTAAGATTGATATTATGAGATTTCTGTTGGAGCAGGGTCCCGCAGCTACAGAAGAAGCTGCTAGTTTTGGCGGAATGATAAGTTTTGGCGGAAAGAAGTTAAGACAGAGCTACGACGCTGTAGCACGTTTCCAGCTGGAGCGCAGAGCCAGAAACCATGACTTTTTGAGATAGAAAAGTCAAGAAGGCAACGGTACCTGAGCGGCCGAGAAGAGAGAGCTCAACCACTGCATTGAAGGCAGCGACGGAAGACAAGAGGGCTCAGCGACCCTCATAAAGAAAAAGGAGCAACGAGGCTCAAGCATTGAAGACGAAGGACAGAAAAGAGAAGCGGTGCATAGTA
Source organism: Pseudotsuga menziesii (assembly GCA_001517045.1). Classification (NCBI taxonomy): domain Eukaryota; kingdom Viridiplantae; phylum Streptophyta; class Pinopsida; order Pinales; family Pinaceae; genus Pseudotsuga; species Pseudotsuga menziesii. Next base: position 469,118 of record LPNX010954850.1, read on the forward strand.
ACCATGGTCAGTGCCGGGAAGCATGGAAGACTGCAGAGAGCTGTGGTGTGACGGGAAGCGGCTACCTCAAGGACAGAGAGGACCGACTGTCACTAATTAGGGTTTGGGTTACTGTTGGGACAGGCCCACAGTGTTGTAAATGCAAGACCTTCGGGCTGCTTATAAAAGAATGTAATTTTGTATTGTAAAGGGTTAGCTAGTTGGTTGGGTAGACAGTTAGACAGTTGTGATTGATATAGGCAATAAGGATAAGTAAACTGTTGTAAAATCCGAGCTCTGGTTCTGGTCTTAGCGATAGCAATCTTACTGAAACCAGTAGCTGGCTTATAGAGCATGCATGTAACGATCCGCAGGGATCGACTGAGAGGGGAGAGTATATTGTAAGAGAACAATACAGAGAGAAGAGAGGTTTAAGAGAGAAGATCTTGAGCTGCATATGCGGTGCAGCAGAACTGTGTTTACCTTCCCCTTGAGCTATAATAGAAAACACAGTTCTGTGGACGTAACTTCCATCCTGGAGGTGAACCACGTTAAAATCTGTGTTATGCGACTGGTTTATGTGTTATGTTTACTTATGCATTGCTCAGTTATTTCATGGACTTTGTTTGTAGTTTAACAAATGAATGTATTAATCAGTTCACCACAGCATAGAAGGATAATCATAGGTTAAACGCCTTTGGCATGTTGTATGTGTTTCACTTATGCTTTGCGTAAATAGTTACTGGTTTCAGTATTGAATAGCTTTGTAAGTTAAGTCTTGCACGTCGACACGAGCAACGCTAAGTGCGCTAAACCGCGGAGGTAGGATATCACAGAGAGGTGATACCGCACCGGCAGAGAAGCTGCGGTGCGCGATACCGCAGGTTGAGGACTTCGCGTTGGGCAGGAGCTGCGTGTCGCACGGTGCGCGGCGTTGCGATAAGGTTGGAGATATCGCAAGTCAGGGGAAGTGCGCATCATAGAGAAGGACCGCACAGTGGTGTAAAGGAACATCTCGCGGCTAGAAGAGCTGCGCGACGACGAGATCGCGCGACGCGAGCAAGAGGTTGCGCGACGCACAGACATAGAGGGAGATCTTGCAGCCAGAAGAGCTGCGAGCCGCAAGTAGGATTGCAACAGAACCTGGTCCAAGACGCTTGAGTCCTTGGCCAACCCATTAGAATCACTTCGGGTGAGACTTCAGGCCGCTGTGCGGTCTGTCGCCGAAAGGGCCAGTGAGCTAGGGGTGTTGTTGGTTGATTATAGTAAACCCGGGTCTGCCCATGCAATCAACAAATGGTTCCGTTACCGATTTGAATGACTGGGAGTTAATGTTCTGTTGGCATCCTACCAGAGAAGAGTTTCACCAGTGGATGGATTCAGACTTAAGGGAGTTTTCCAAGAAAGAAAATCGGAGCCCTAAACTGAGCACAGAGGCCTGGTTAGAAAAGCATATCGCTTCAGACATACACGCTATATTTTTTACAACCTATGGAAACGAGCTTTTCGACTGGCTATCAAAGTTGACAGATAGGAACACATTCAAGAAGAAAAGAAACATTGTCTGGACACCGGAGCTGATTCAGACCGTACAGAACCTTGACAATCCGATTACGAGAGCAGTGGACTTCTGGCTTACCAGTGTGCTAGAAGGCTTTGTTACAGAATTTGTAGTTGACCAGAGAAAGAGCTTCAGCGAAGCCGAACGATACTTCTTTAGAGGATATCGTGGTAAGTACCTAAGATCTCTAAACTTGTCCCTTAAGATGTTGCTATATGAAAAAGGAACAATGGATCTAGTCTCAGATGAATAAGTAAAGATAGTAATGTCACAAGAGTTTGAAAGTGATTTTGATGACATTGGACGAACACGTAGTGGAAAGAAATATAAAGTAGATTTTAGCTCTCCTGTATTTAAAGACAGTTCATACAGTATTAGACAACAGAGCCCTAGTACCACAGAAGAACCAGAGGGGGGTATTCCTTACCACCCCTATACCCCACAGAAACAAACAGGGACTCAGAATAACCCCGTAGGTACTCCATCTAGTAGTTCACAGATAGTACCTACTCCCGCTACATCACCTTTACCTACACCGCTGAGTGGTAGTAACCCAGTCAGTCAGAACCCACCACAGAGAAATAGAATGGGAGACGACATGAAGCTACCTATTTTTAAAGGTACAGGAGCAGAAGACCCGGAACAGCATTGGTTCCTATGTGAAGCCATGTGGACCATTAAAACAATCAACGATGATAACCTTAAACTTGTACAGTTGGTCACCACACTCAGAGACAGAGCCTTGACATGGTATATAAAGTATACTACATTGCCCAAGACACTTGCCCAGGTCAAGAACGCCATGATCAAAGAGTTTAAGAAACCTAAGTCTGAGTCTCAGTGCATTACAAAACTTAAGGATATTAAGCAGATACCATCAGAGTCAGTATGGGACTTTGACCAGAAATTCAAAGCTCTTATAGACCAAGTAAGTTTTGAGTTTGCGCCGGAGCAACATAAGGAATGGTTTATTGCAGCACTGCTACTTCACATCAGAGTGCCACTAATGCAGCAGAAACTCACTACTCAAGATGAAGTGCTGGAGATGGCAATGAAACTAGAGGCTTCACCTTTAGCAGAAACCAGTACAGGCATGACAACTCTACAGAACCAGTTGGCCAACCTCACGTTACAGATACACGAACTTAAGAAAGGGAAAGAGGTTATGCAAGAAATATGGTGCATAAAGTGTAGAGCACAGCGTCATACCAAAGACAATTGTCCAGTCTTTGCAGAATATTTAGCATCAGGGGCTCCTAACCCCTTACCACGAACACAAGGGCCATGGTGTGAAATATGTAAAACACAAGGACATCCACCTCAACAATGCCCTTTGCTTCAGAAGTATGTACAGACACCTAAGAACCTATACTGTGTCTTCTGTAAATCCATCGGGCATGATGAACAAGACTGCAAAGCCTATGATCTCATGTTAGATAGAAAACATGATGTGTACAGAGTCCAAGCAGACACACAGGGTCCAGTAGCAGGACCTTAGCCGAATCAGGCTTACGGAGGTCGTGCAGGAGGATTCAGAGGACGAGGCTGTGGAGGAGGCTTTGCACGTGGATAAGGCTTTGGCTGAGGAGGAGGTTTTGGCCAAGGTCGTGGGCCAATCACTTGTTATAATTGCGGAGTTGTAGGACACTATGCTAGGGACTGTCAGAGCCCCACTACTACTTTTAACTACTGCAAATCTTATGATCATACTATAGAGGAGTGTCCTATCTTGATAGCTAAGATCAAAGACCCTAATCCAGCAGCACATCAGAACATTCAGCTTATTGTTGCCGAACAAGCAGAGCCAGAACCAAGAGTCAATATTGTGACTCGGAGCGGTGCTTCCACCAGTGGCACATCGCAGCAGACCGGAAAGAGCACAAGTCAGGAGTGGGTGCGCAGAGCTCCTAGTAAAGCAACAGCACTCGACCTACAACAGAATAAAGAGACATTTCATGAAGCCAAGGCTTCCTTTGATGAACCTACACTATCAGCTGGATCGCAGGTACCGCCGTCTAGGGGCGTACCGCAGCAAGCACCTTGTGGCGATAGCCCTGAGCAGGCACCGCAGGCTACCACATCGGGGAGATGCGACGAGGATGAATCGACAGGAAGTGTACAATCCTTCCTGCACAGCTGCTTGAAACTCCTGAGAAATGACAAAGCTGTCGGCAAGCTACAGCGCATGATAGATCAGTGTCAGCAACCCTCTCTCTCGGGCAGTGCACATCGCGCTGTCCATAATATTACAAGACATACAAGGACCGAAAGAGAGATGAAATTCACAGCGCAGATTGGCGAGTTTGAAATGGATGAGGTTGTCTTAGATCTAGGATCAGAGGTGAATGTTTTGACTAAGCAGACATGGGAACAGATGGGTAGTCCTCAGTTAGCCCTATCGCCTATCCACCTGAGATTAGCTAATCAGCAGCGAGTATCACCACTGGGTCGACTACCACAGGTGCCAGTTGACATTGACGGAGTTCGTACTTTTGCGGACTTCGAGGTTATAGAAATCATTGGCGACAGTCGACCATATCCAGCACTATTAAGTATTGAGTGGGCGATTGGTAGCAAAGCTGTCATTGACCTAAAGAGAAGACAAATGACCTTTGAGGATGCGCAGATCCGGGTCATCGCACCGCTGGATCCTTACCAAGGTCCTAGATACATTGAACCTCTCCGCGCCGAGGAAGAGGCACATAACATGGAGAGCCTCTACCAGATGACCGCGAACCAGAGTGACTACATCAATCCAACCGCAGAAGGGAACATTAGTTGGCGATGCGACAGCTCATGCGCATCGGATTCTGATGTTGGTCTAGAAAACTGGCAGAACAGACTTTACGAAGTCTCAGCGCGCAGATGTGCGTTTATCAGTAAGTCACTACGATGGATTGGCACAGAAATCGCTGAGATTCCATCATATCATGCTCTGACAGATATCCAGGATTTTTTTGAATAGTTTGAGCAACAGATTCCTTATGAACAGAGGACCGCAGCTATGGACCTTGCAGTTCGAGCCACACATGCAAGATGGTGGTATGTGCATAAAGAGAATATCGCATCATGGGATAATATAAAAAGACTGATGGCGATCAGATTTTCTGACGATAGAGAGTATGTACCGCAGAAGTACACGGGAGAAACTGACCCCAGAGCACACATTCAGACATGTGAACAGAACTGGTCGGACATTCCAGAGGATGAATGGGTTCACAGATTCATTCACACATTGGACACAGTTCCAAGGAACTGGTATACAGAGACCGAGCTACGCAAGGGGACGACCACATGGTCACTTATGACAGACAGCTTCCTGCTCACCTTTGCATTTGAATCAGAACATCCAAGTGTTGCTCAGGCCCTAGACATAATAAAGATCAAAATATTTGAGGACTGTACCATCTCAGAGCAGGCTCAACCTAAGTGGGCCATCCAGTTGCAAGACGCGCTAGAATGCTATAACTTCGCAACAAAGCCAGACAATGAGGAGGAGGATGAGGACCCTCGCAACACCAACATTCCGGAATCAGAAGGGACTCGCGATGTTGAGGGACCACAGTTAGAGATTCCAGCAATCACTGAGCCCATCAAGATTAAAAAGATCAATATTGGCACAGACGCAGAACCTAAGTTTGCCTCTATTGGAGACTACTGGAACGATGAAACGATCGGACAGATTGCAGATCTGCTACATGACTATCATGACCTATTTCCCACCAAGTTCACAGAGATGAAGGGAATAGTTGGAGACCTGGGAGTCATGAGGATACCATTAAAGGAGGATGCTATACCAGTTAAGCAGCGCCCATATAGATTGAATCCGCGCTACAAAGAAAAAGTAAAGGACGAAATTGATAAAATGTTAGCAGCAGGCATCATTGAGCTAGTAGAAGAAAGTGAGTGGGTTAGCCCTATGGTAGTGCAAGAGAAGAAAACAAAAGGGGATATCAGGATCTGTGTTGATCTGCGAAAACTCAACGATGCATCACTTCATGATCCATTTCCAACACCGTTCACTAATGAAGTATTAGACAATGTGGGAGGACAGGAGGTCTACTCCTTCACCAATGGGTTTTCAGGCTACCATCAGATCAGAATACATCCAGAAGATCGATCCAAGACCACCTTTGCAACATAATGGGGCTCGTTCCAGTATACGGTAATGCCCTTTGGTCTTAAGAATGCACCAGCTATATTTTCTAGAGTAGTAGTTGTTGTCTTTAAAGAATACATCCATAAGTTCTTAGAAGTATATTTTGATGACTGAACTGTATTTGGGCTAATCGATAAGCACATAGGAGATCTAAGAATGATGTTAGAGAAATGTAGGCAGTACCAAATTTCTCTAAACTTGAAGAAATGTATATTTTGTGCACCATTTGGTATCTTGTTGGGTCATATTGTGTGCAGACAAGGCTTGATGGTAGATCCCGTGAAGATCGCCATCATTGTAAATCTTCCAGCACCCAATTCCGTCAAGCAACTGAGGACAGTACTTGGTCATACCGGGTACTATAGAAAGTTCATCAAGGGCTACGCAAAGATTACAGCGCCGATGGAGAAGTTGCTAAAGAAAAATGTAAAATTCCTATGGAATGAGGAATGCCAGCAGAGTCTAGACATACTTAAGGAGAAGATGGTTACAGCACCCATCCTAGTATTTCCCGACTGGACTAAGCCATTTCATGTACATGTGGATGCATCCGGCATCGCATTAGGAGTCGTCTTGACACAGCCAGGAGAAGGGGATCTTGACCATCCCATCGCATATTCCAGCAGAAAGCTATCAACAGCAGAAAAAAAACTACACCACAACAGAAAGAGAGGGCTTAGCTATGGTGTATGCGCTGCAAAAGTTCAGGCACTATCTATTGGGTGCCTCGTTTAAAATGTTTACTGACCATTCCGCCTTGAAATACTTGGTCAATAAGCCAGTGTTAGGGGGGAGAATCTGCAGATGGTTACTCCTCTTTCAGGAGTATGATTTTGAAATCATTGTTAAACCAGGAAGACTAAATGCAGGACCTGATCATTTGTTGCGGATAGACTCAGGAGAAGAACCAGGTAACCTAGACGACAATCTACCAGATGCACCGTTGTTTTCCATACAGATCGCAGATGAGTACTATGCCGACATTATCCACTTCCTCACTACAGGAGTAGCACCTGATGAGTTTACTAAGCAGCAAAAGAAGCAGTTGGTTGTTAAAGCAGCAGACTTCACCCTCATTGCAGGATGCCTATATAAGTTAGGTCTGGATGAAGTTTTGCGCAGATGCGTGATGCCGCACGAAAAAGACGCTATTATCAAAGAGGCTCATTCAGGAACCGCAGGAGGACATTTCGCAAGAAAACCGACTGCGCAGAAAATACTGGAGGCGGGATTATGGTGGCCTACATTGCATAAAGACACCAAGGACTTTTGCAGATGCTGCGATATCTTCCAAAGGGTAGGAAAACCCTCGCGACGTGATGAAATGCCGCTGCGACCGCAGGTCACGTTGCGCGCATTTGACAAATGGGCTATAGATTTTGTGGGTCCTATCAACCCACCAGGAAAGCGCACTGGTGCGAGATATATTATCACTGGAACAGAGTACCTCACCAGATGGGCAGAGGCCAAAGCAGTAAGAAATTGTGATGTTGCTACAGCTGCGCAGTTCCTTTTTGAAAACATCATCAGTAGGTTTGGATGCCCAATAATTTTGATGAGTGATCAAGGCACACATTTCTTGAACAGTACTATTGAGGCATTAACAGAAGAATTCCAGATCCAGCACCATAAGAGCACTCCCTACCACCCACAGGCTAATGGTACAGTGGAGGCCTTAAATAAGATTTTAGAAAATGCTCTTACTAAGATCTGCAATAGCCAGAGGAATGATTGGGACCTCAGAGTTAACGTTGTATTATGGGCATACAGAACCACATGCAAGAAACTTACGGGACGCACACCTTTCAGCTTGGTATATGGACAGGAGGCTGTTATGCCTATGGAGTATATTCTTCCCAATTTAAGAATTGCTCAGATTACCGAGATGACTGATACAGACACAGTGAAGGAAAGGCTAGCATAGCTGCTTGCCTTAGAAGAAGACAGATTCATTGTCGGATTCCATCAGAAAGTGCATAAGGCCCGAGAAAAAGCTTGGCATGACAGACACATTAAGAATAAGACTTTCCAGATCGAAGACCTGGTGCTCCTCTATGACAGCAAATTCATCAAGTTCCCAGGGAAGTTTAAGACACATTGGCTAGGGCCATATCAGATACAGCAAGTCACAGAGGGAGGTGCCGTTCAGCTCAGCCAACTGAATGGGGAGCTTTTTCCCACATGGATTAATGGCAGTAGGCTTAAGCCCTATAGTGATAACCACCCCGCCTCTTAAACCAGTCGAAGAGGTGCAGATGTCCAGTGTAGTTGAAAGGAGGCATCGCACTGGGAACTAGTCTACACCGGCAGGTATTATTCTAAGTATTATTCTTAGAAAAAAAGGGTATTGTTTTATGCAGGTGATGCGGAGTCGCATCGCAACAGCGCGATGTTTCCCCGTGCCACGTACTCAGTTTGCAACCGACAAAGGCCAGTCAAGTCAGCAGCTGACAGGTAGTTAATGAGGTAATGATCCATATATCTTACCGTAGATTTGGCAGCAGTATAATTAATTTTTCCAGATTTGGCAAATCTCCGACGACACCGACGCCTGTATACGCACGCTTTGAGGGACACGTGATCAGATCTCAGCAATTATGGCGGATCAGAATGACAGGTAGGGTCTCGTCCAGGTAATTATGATGACCAACGGGTTTGACCCGGGATAACTGTTGCGTCCGGTAGTATGCCTTCGGCATAAAAGCAGACATCCTTCAAGTAGGAAGGGTACAGTTGCCAAATATCGAGAGCTATACAAGGCAGTGCTAAGTGTCCCCTGTGCAGAGCCAATTAAGTTACAGAGTACAGTGACTTCCAGAGTTCGAAGCCACTGCACGCCCAGAGTATTGAGCTAAGCGAATTCTGACTGAGGACGAACCTCTAGAAGGCATGTTGAGACGTTTTGACCCTGGTGACCGTAGGTCCGCCATGACGACGTCGCCCAGGGATGTGAAATTAAGTACATCACAAGTTAGACAGCCGCTAAGGATGAAGAGTCAAGCGCCAGAAGTAGAAGTTGTCACCAAAGTCTCTGCTAAGGAGAAGAAGAACACCGAGTCGATCACTGAAGATAAGAAACCAGAGCAGAAGAATGATGAGAAGAAATCTCCCGCTAGGTGGAAAGTAAATATGAGAAAAAGAAAGCAACGGGAGAAAGTCGCTGACCTATCTGATTAGCTAAGAGAAGCACGAAAGATTTCGGAGGCATTGAAACAGAAACCTGAGGGTCAGAGGCAGCATGTGGATCTGGACCACTTCGAAGAGAAGAGAAGTGGAAGAAGACTGCAAACCCAGCGGAGGGGAGACTTCCAGAACGAGGACAAAGGCTTGTTCTCGGAACGGAGTTCATGGTTTGCTTCCCTTCCATCCACAAGGCTCTAGACGGAAGGAAATGTTTGAGAAGGCTCGAAGATACAGATTCTCCTTGTGATAAAAGTTCTAACCCAGATAAAAAGGAAAGGATATCTGTGGAACACTTCTCAAACACTAAAGCGTTCTCAAAGGAGAACGAGTGAAGAGAGCGAAACCGCGACTACGGGCAGAAAGGATAAGAGAGCCCAGCGAACTAAGTTACCGAAACTCCACAAGAGAGTGTTGAAGTGATGCAGAAAGAAGTCACAGGACTTCGTGACATGTTGCAGAGGGCTTCGCAGGAAGCCAAGGCAAAGTTACAGTAGGAGAAGCCTGTTGCAGGTGGCTCAAGGACGAGCCACAAGTAAGTGTTAGGGGACTGTTGGAGCAGGGTCCCGCAGCTACAGAAGAAGCTGCTAGTTTTGGCGGAATGAAGTTAAGACAGAGCTACGACGCCGTAGCACGTTTCCAGCTGGAGAGCAGAGCCGGAAACCATGACTTTTTGAGATAGAAAAGTCAAGAAGGCAACGGTACCTGAGCGGCCGAGAAGAGAGAGCTCAACCACTGCATTGAAGGCAGCGGCGGAAGACAGGAGGGCTCAGCGACCCTCATAAAGAAAAAGGAGCAACGAGGCTCAAGCATTGAAGACGAAGGACAGAAAAGAGAAGCGATGCATAGTACCCATGGTTAGTGCCGGGAAGCATGGAAGACTGTAGAGAGCTGTGGTGTGACGGAAAGCGGCTACCTCAAGGACAGAGAGGACCGACTGTCACTAATTAGGGTTTGGGTTACTGTTGGGACAGGCCCACAGTGTTGTAAATGCAAGACCTTCGGGATGCTTATAAAAGAATGTAATTTTGTATTGTAAAGGGTTAGCTAGTTGGTTGGGTAGACAGTTAGACAGTCGTGATTGATATAGGCAATAAGGATAAGTAGACTGTTGTAAAATTCGAGCTCTGGTTCTGGTCTTAGCGGTAGCAATCTTACTGAAACCAGTAGCTGGCTTATAGAGCATGCATGTAACGATCCGCAGGGATCGACTGAGAGGGAAGAGTATATTGTAAGAGAACAATACAGAGAGAAGAGAGGTTTAAGAGAGAAGATCTTGAGCTGCATATGCGGTGCAGCAGAACTGTGTTTACCTTCCCCTTGAGCTATAATAGAAAACACAGTTCTGTGGACGTAACTTCCATCCTAGAGGTGAACCACGTTAAAATCTGTGTTATGCGACTGGTTTATGTGTTATGTTTACTTATGCATTGCTCAGTTATTTCATGGACTTTGTTTGCAGTTTAACGAATGAATGTATTAATTAGTTCACCACAGCATAGAAGGATAATCATAGGTTAAACTCCTTTGGCATGTTGTATGTGTTTCACTTATGCTTTGCGTAAATAGTTACTGGTTGCAGTATTGAATAGCTTTGTAAGTTAAGTCTTGCACGTCGACACGAGCAACGCTAAGTGCGCTAAACCGCGGAGGTAGGATATCACAGAGAGGTGATACCGCACCGGCAGAGAAGCTGCGGTGCGCGATACCGCAGGTTGAGGACTTCGCGTTGGGCAGGAGCTGCATTTCGCACGGTGCGCGACGTTGCGATAAGGCTGGAGATATCGCAAGTCAGGGGAAGTGCGCATCATAGAGAAGGACCGCACGGTGGTGTAAAGGAACATCTTGCGGCTAGAAGAGCTGTGCGACGACGAGATCGCGCGACACGAGCAAGAGGTCGTGTGACGCACAGACACAGAGGGAGATCTTGCAGCCAAAAGAGCTGCGAGCCGCAAGTAGGATTGCAACAGAACCTGGTCCAACACGCTTGAGTCCTTGGCCAACCCATTAGAATCACTTCGGGTGAGACTTCAGGCCGCTGTGCGGTCTGTCGCCGAAAGTGCCAGTGAGCTAGGGGTGTTGTTGGTTGATTATAGTAAACCCGGGTCTGCCCATGCAATCAACAATTTCCCTGAACAATTGATAGTTCCTCCATCTACAATCATCACTTGAAATTCTGGTGTTGGATATACAAAGCAATTGAGATCTTTGGCTCATTTACAATGAATGAAATTATGAATACTAGCAGAATCATTCAACATTGTTACCTTTTTCTTTTTGATATATCCTTCAATCTTGAGAGTTTGAGGAGTTCTAATTCCAACCAATGCATGACAACATATGGTGGGAGTAATCATATCTATTTCATTAACTTGCAATGGTACCTAATTTTGGTTCTTCCTTTTCACAGTCTATGTAGAATCTTTTCTTTTATCCACACTTATGTCCCTTACTATACTTGCTGTCAAAATTAAAGCATAGACCTTTTTCTCTTGTTTCCTCTAGTTTTTTAGGTGCCAACCCTTGAGGTGGGTTAGAACAAGGAACATCATTCTCTCTGTATGTGTTGGAAGTGGTATTTCTAGTAATCATCGCCATAAAAATACTTTCAACCTTCGTTGACATCATGAAATCCTTCTCCAAGGATGTTGGTTCAAAGAGACTCGCCTCATGTTGAATGCTATCCTTCAAAGTGCCCATAAAGAGATCAAACAAATTATCTTCTAAAATATTCTTCACTCTAAGACTTAACTTTTGAAATTACTTGATGTGCTCTATAAATGGACCTTTTTGCTTGAGATTTATCAACTGACTAAAGAGAGTGTTGTTATTTATATCACCATAATGTGCATCAATTCTTCTGTGAATATAGACCAAGAGATAATAGAGTCCTTTTTACGGTCACAAAACCATTGGTACCATACAAATTGATCAGGATCTAAATATAATGATGCAATAATTACCTTTTGCAAAGTTGGTACTTGGTGTAGATCAAATAATTGTTCCATCTAGAATCTCCAAGTTATTGGATCATTGCCATCAAACTTTCTCATGTCAATGTTGGGAATAAAGTAGTTCCTTGGACCTAAATTAAACCCATGATGATGAAGTGGATCAACAATTTTTTGGGACTCAAACCTTTTATTCTCTAACTATTTTTCAATTTTCTCAATACATGTCTGGAATAACTCTTCCTTTTCCTCCTTATCCTCTTCTTGAGTAGACTAATGTGTAGAAGAGCTAAGGCTTATGTCATTCAACAATACCTTCAAATCTTGAATATCTTCTTTATAACTATCCCGATCATTGTTCATCTTTAATATATCCTCTTTTTTAGCCATCCCTTTGAGATCCTTTTTACTATCCATCTTATTTTCCAATTTAACTAAGTCAACCATTTTCGCAATCCCTTTAATCATATCTTCCAACTGGGACACCCTAAAATATATGTCTTCACTTTCATCGTATCTTAGGTATGAATCCTAAGGTGGTTTGATTAGATTTTGATTTTTTCCACTACCTTTTGGTGTCATTTTGAACAATATAAATATATATGACACCTTTGGTTCACCTTAAATAGAACCTTCTACTGAAATTGATTCAAATTTAAAGTGGTGTACCTTTTACAAACCCTAATTTGGGGAGTGATTTGATGTTGACCTTCCAATTAAGGTAAATCTGCAATTTTGGCCCCTATAAGTTTGAAATATTAACCTATGGTATCCTGATGTGTCCTCTTTCCAATGTCATAGGTTTCATTGAATTTGGATGAGCAAAAAAAAAGTGGTGACAATTTTCCCAACACTTGTTATTTTTAGCCTTTTCAGAAGAGCGAGAATGTATGGCCTTCCACATGTCCAGTTTTTTTTATTCTGATTCTGAAACTACTACCCAATATATTTTGGTCTGTCTTATTTCTGATGAAACATTTCTCACTCAATTTGGATCTTGGATTCTCTAGATATAGTTGTTTTTCCTAGAACACTTGTTTTATACTGTTTTTTGGTCTAGCCAGAAACCCTAACCTTCTAAGGGTATAACTACCAACCTATAATGATTCAAGACATGAAAATTGGTATTGAGATAGATAGTCCTATGTTATGGGCTGGCTATGAGGATTAGTGTTTAAAACCTTGTATAAAAATAGTTATAGCAAAAATACCATGATGACTCTTTTTGGAAGCATCAAGGCTTTGGTACCAAATGTTAAGAAACAAATCCCCTAAAAGAGCATGAAAATATCATAAAGATACTAGACATATTAATCCACACCTTAATAATGAAGAAAAGAGACGAATATCAATCATCTTCAATGGGTAAACATCCTTATACAATGTACTAAGTACACAAGGCAAGACAAGATACATGATTCAAATGAAAAGGTCTCCTTCATATTTATAGGAGACAAAGAGGTACAATTACAACTAATGGACCCAAGTTGACATAACTAATATAATACTACTAATGTCAATTATAACTAATATACCAAAGCCAACATAAAGACTAATATAATGTGCCACACTATAGGGGAAAATGTGCCCAACATTTAGGGATTAGCATTGACCAAGGTAGTTATGATAGTTACAACTAATGAGAAATGTAATGTATACATAGCTATGATACGAAGATGCGCAAGATTGGATTGTATTGCCATCTAACAATAAATTCTACGTGTTGTTGGTTCCATAGTTACTACTAGCTCTTTATCCTCCTCCTATGTTTGCAGGCTTGCATATAAATTGCTATATAATATGTGACTGGACTACTGGTAACTACTTTTGTGTAATCCCTTAGAGTAAAACATTGGTTATGTTATTAGTAGTATATGATATGGGCTATAGAATAATTTCATATAGATATATATCCTAAATGAGGAAGAGATTCATGAGTGGTGGAAAATAAAATTGGAGAATTACTCGAAGAACTACGCCTTAAAAACTTATTCACAATTTCACAAGCCAAGGTTAAATTCTTCACATATACTCATAAAAGGTTTTTCAAATCTATACTAGTAAAGATCAAGAAGCTTATAGACATATTTGCACATGACCTAGTGAATTGAAGACTACAAATTATTGTAACAACTTATCAACGAAGGGCGCACAAATATGTATGAAAGGGTCAAATAAATTATTGAATTTTTTTGTGAGGAATAAGTGATCTAAGAAAGAATCTTGTTGGATGATGTTAAAATAATACTTTACTATGATCTCCATGATATTTTTCTATGCATAGTACCCATATTATTGCATAAATTCCTGATTGAAAAGGGCATTATACACATAGTCGAAGCAAGACCTTTCCTAGGTACACTTATATGTACTAAGTGAAAGAAAAAGTAGAAAGAGTGGGAGTACTTCTTACACAAATGAACATGACTTCCTTGATCTCCATTTCCAACCAAAGGTAATCTAGGTCAATGACGGGGGGTAACTACTCATGAGACGTCTAAAAGAAGGAGAAAAACTTTAGTCAACTTGTGTGGAAGATGAAGAAGATCAAAAGGGGATGTGAGAATGCCAAAGAAGTAACAAAGACCAGACCTAACAACGAGACAATGTGAGTATACATTGCATGAAGAGACAAATAGAAGAAATACAAAAGTGATGAAATGGTAGAAACTAGTGGTTGAATTACAAAACATTGAATGGGACAAAAGGAAAAGAAGGAGAGCTAAGATACATGATGTTTTAGGCCCTGATCGATCCAAAAGACAAGAATATCTAGGGAAGTGATGAGTTGGTTGAGCGTTGTCCCTATTTGAGTCAAGAAATTAAGATTGGTTGGATGCAGAAGATGACATATCCAAAATGGTTCCATATCTTGAGGAGAATCTACAGTTGGTGGAGGTAGGATTGGGAAACCTAAAAGTTGTCAAAGTTGACTAAAAGTATGGACCTAGCAAGATGTGGAGCATTGGAACTAGCATGATTAAGTCTCAATATTATTAAAATCTTGTGGCATCACTTTCACATTGAACCTGGTATGACATCAATACGGAGTCAACTAAACGATGAAGGGAAAGTCATAAACAAAGTTTGGATCCATATTACACAAAGATATGGTAAATGGATAAACATTACACTAGCAGAAGGAGAGACCAACTTGCTCATACAAATTGAGAATCTCATGGGAGTACCTCCCTACCAAATTTTCTTACTGAAGAAGTTCAAACACCACTGCGTGAAGGGTGTGAAAAAGAGTCACAACCTAGAGAAATTTGTGTGGTATAATGTAAGGACCAAATTTATCAAATAGTTGAATACGTTAGCTTTGATAAAGATGTTTCATATGTAAAGGACTAAACCTATACAACGATAAAAATTTGAGGTTTGATTCCCCTCTTCCATCAATAAATTCACATCAGCAGAGCTACAATAATATCAATAAAAATAATAAAGAGATCCACTAAGGCAATAATTCATTTTGTTTACTTTATATCTTAATCACTAGAAAAAATTTAATAGAAAACTTTTACACAATGTCAAACCAACTAAATTTGTTTTTATCAAATATACTAATAGTAGAAAAAACATGATAATTAATTGGATAGGCAGGAGATTGTATATTGGTATCAACAAGATTTACTTACAGATATACCATTGCTGAAATATTAACAAGGAAAAACCATGTGTGGGGAGGCACTCTCCTCCCAACTAACCTCCTAGTCATAGAATGCGATCCCTCGAGACCTCGCCCAACTATACCAAGCCATAAACACCCTCATCATAAAATCCTGCCATATAAAACCCCAATGTTTTAAGCCCCAGACATATGTAATTGTAATTTTGTTTTGTTATTGTGGCACAAGGTGCCATGACTATGTACTTGGAAATTACTGTTATAATTATTGTTTAATGAAATTAACTTTCTCAACATGGACTAAAAACAAGAATGGGGGACATGGTTTCCACTTTGTGAGGGGGTTGGGGTCTAGGAGTTGTTACTCTCCCTAACATTACTTGTTGGACCCTATTCTTCATTATTTTGGCCTATGGAGTTACTATTTCACCTTATTCTTGGTTTAATGGACCCCTCTTGCACTAGTGCACCCTCATGAAGGTTTGGTGGGCCGCACTTGGTGAATGCACCCTCCTTGGATGAGAAATACTCTTTTCTGAGCCCCACTTTCACTAAGGAATCCTCTCCCTAGATTCCAAGAGTTTTAAGCTAGATTTTAGCTTCCACCTCCTTGATTATTTCCTCCACCTCCACAAGTTCACCCCACTCCACTATTCATCCCTATTTTTATGCTTCCTAGATATTTTTGACCCCATTGTATCCACTCTCTCACCTCATGAACCCTCCTTGTGCTATTATGCCTCCAGTCCTTGGTTTTTGGTAACTCCTCCTCATGGCGCTAATCTGGGAAGGGAATCTCCAAAACCAAGCCACTAATCAACCAATTAGAGTTAAGTTTCCATGATGAATCCTGACCACACCTTAACCAAAGCAAGTTGGTCTCCTTGGGCTTCAAATTTCCCTCCTTGAGCTTTATTTATACATGAGCTATCTCCTTGTTGTGCTTGTTATAAGTGAGTGAGTGGGTTGGATGGTGCTCATCATGTCTTGTATTATGTGTGAGAGAGTGATGTTACTAGATATTTTCTAGTGGTTTACTTTTGTTCCCTCAAGGACCATTACTTGTCCCTAGTCTAGCACGTAAAGCCATTGCACGAGGGTGGTGATATCTGAAGGATTGTGGTGAGTGCGGGTAGTCACAACTCACCAGGTAGTGTAGATGGAAGGGAAAGTAAGTGGCGAGGGAGTGAACTGTGGTTACTTTGGTTAAGAGTACCTCTACTTATGGAACCATAATCTTAGCTCAAGGGTGTCTGTCATGCTGAGAGATGCAAGAGCATGGCATGTCTAAGCTAGGAGGAACGTGGTCCTGTTAAAACCAGTTGCATTATTTGAGATAATTATTTTCTTATGTGTTATTTATTTTATTTTATTATGCATATGTGTCGTTGAGGCTAACTTGATATATGTTTATGTATATGGATGTTATGTTAGCAGTTGAATGCAGGATGAACGGTCCTCATGCTTATCTATGTTAAATGACAGAAAAGGACATGAAGGCGCAATTAGTAATTTGGGAAGTCAATAAAGTTGACGTAATCTTATCCAGAATTAGTATAAGGCGCTCTTGGAGTAAATGTGGAAATTATTGACCAAGCGGTGCAAGTGGAGGCCAACTACCTAGTCTAGAATATAGGAAATTAACCAAATATGATTATTTAATTATAACCTAAGTATGTAGTGGGTTTATAAAATTCTAACAAAAACAACATCGGCAACATCCTCCACAGGACTTGCTCCTGGATTTTACTGAAAACCCTTCATCGAGTGAGTATTGGATACCCTCAAAATGGTACTTCCGGGTCTTGAAAGAAGGTCAGTGGTAAGTTTAGGAAGTGAAAGTTAATAAAAGATGAAGAAAAGAAGGCCATTGGTCGTGGGCTAAGGTTGGAAGAAGTAGTTGATCTCTCTTTGAGAGAATTGGTGGGAAAATTTAGTTATAAAGCCATGAATTAAAGAGATATTAAGGATTGGGCTTCGAAAATATGTGCTTCGTTAATAGGTTATAAGTAGAGTATTTCCATGAGAAGGGTTGGTATGGATTTGTGTTTAGAAGAGAGGAACATGCTACTTTCATCTTGGAAAGAACTTGGCTGAAGGGTCACGACAACTTAATGTTAAAATGATGGCATTACTGATTTGAACCTGCATCGGAAGGTATAAAAAATAGGCATTTGTGGGTTCTGATGTCGGATCTTCCCTCAGTATTCTGGAGTAAGGTAGCCTACGAAGCTATTGGGAACCGCCTGGGTCGTTTTCTGCATGTGGAAGAGGAAGTATTAAATAGTGTTTAAATAGTGGATCGAATGTTAGTGAAATTTGACATGTCTCGGGGTCTGTTGGACAAGCTTGTAACAGAATGGCATGGGTGGTCTTCTTAGCAAACCCTATATTAATGGGGTATCCCTTTTCGTTGCTCCAAATGCAAGAAAGTTGACCACCTCTGGAAACACTGCACTTTATCTGGATCGGACTCTGGCAGAGACTCCGAGGAAGATATAGAGGCTTGGTATTTTGAAGAAAGCAGTGGAAAAGATGATGATGGAGCTACGGTTTTGGCTTACTCAACTTCTCCAATTTTATCAAACCCTCTGCTGGTGGACCATCCTTTCTTAGGTAAACTGCAAAATTTAAACCCTGCTTTTGTCTCTTCTTAAGACTCCCAGGAATGTGAATTTGTCATGGGTCTGGAATCAAAAGGGGATGCCGTGGGAGAAGTTTCTATTGGTGGTGGTCCATTCTTCTATACTGGTGTCCCTGTTTCTTCCCAGGACAAAGAGATTCCTATTGAGCTTGAAATGAACAAGGGTGGCTTGATACAATGTAGTAATATTGCTTGTAATATTTCCCTAGTGGGGGTCTTGGATGGGTCTATTTTTGATAATAAAAAAATGGGTGTTTCATTCAGAGTCGGGCAATGATAATTCCTTACAGTCAAGTAAGAAAAACCCTATTATCTCTTCGAAGATGGGGGTGGCGGTTTTAGATACCAGGGTGAGTTTGGGGTTTGTAGACATTGAGGATTCCTTTTCATGTGAAGGGTCTACACTGCCAACACTGCGGTCTCTTTCTGAGATTCACCCTTCATATTGTGAAATCCTAAAGAGGTTACCATTGCAATCATACATTGGAAACTTAGACTGCGGTGAATCTAGCTCAGGGAAGGATTTGGTCCAAGTAGACCCTTTTCCTGTTCAATATTCTAGGAAAGTCACAGTAAAAAATTACGAAGGGAGCTTTAAAGGGGGGGGTTAATTCAGGACTTTTCACCCATCAAAACCAGAAGTGCCAGAAAAAATACAAACCCTTCCTTATCATATGAAAATCCTTACCTCCAAATGCAAACTCAATTCTTTCAGTTTCCTCCTCAGATTCCAGGGCTCTTAGAGAAAAATTAAATCCCTTTCCAGGTTGGCAAAATGATTTGTCTCTCCTGAAATATTAGGGCAGTGGGCCGGGGCCTCCCTAAACTCTTATCCCTCCAAAGATGTATGGATATTCTAAAGTCGCATATGATTTTCTTGCAAGAAACGTTGGTCTCTAAGGAGAAATATTGTTGTTTTTTCACAGGGATTTAAAAATACTGGGAAGTGGTTTCGACTGGTGCACTTGGTCGATAGGGGGTCTTTTGGTCACTTGGGACACACACAAAGCTAATCTGAAAGCCTATTTTGTCTCTGCTGGTATTCTCATGACTGGAAGAGTAGTAGGTTTTCCCGAGGAAGTAAATTTTTGAACGTTTATGGGCCTTACCAGGAAAAAGAACAATTTTGGAACAAATTTAGTTTGGAGAGAACCCTAAGTCTTCCAAATCTAATGGTGGCTGGTGACTTAAATTTCACTTGGTCTACCTCTGAAATATGGGGGGGGGGTACTCAAAGAGCCTACCTAGATCTTTTAAGTACTCTTTTTAAAGATATGTTTAACAATGCAGATTTGGTGGATGTGGATCCCTTTCTGTTGAGGATGACTTGGCGAAATGGCAGAAGTGGTGAAAGTCGGATAGCAAAACGACTCGATAGATTACTTTTTAGCAAATCATTGCTTGAGAAGTTTCATAGATATAGGCCATGGGTTGAATCCTCGAGGATTTATGATCACTATCCTATTATCTGTCAATTTGAGTATGAAGGCGACTGTTTGAAATACCCTTTTAAGTTCAATCATAGCTGGTTAAAGGAAATGGATTTTAGGGATCTAGTTAAGCAGGTATGGGTCAAGGATGACGACCTGCTTCATTCCTTGTTAATGGAGAGATTGACAAAGAAACTAAAATCACTGAAAGATATGTTGTAATAAAATGGGAAAAATACATATGGTCCTTTGCAAAGAAGGATCTCTTAAAAATAGAGGATCAGATTGATAGAATAACTTCAGAAAATGGTACAAGTATTTATCAACAAAAGAAGTTGGAAAAGTTGGTGTGCCTGGAACAAGAGAAATTAAAGATTCTCAAGCTTGATGAGGATAAGTGGCGTTTGAAAAGTAGGATTACCTGTTTGGAAGTTGGTGATAAAAACAATAATTTTTTTCACAAGTGTGCAGAGCACCGCCGTAATATAAATTCAATCTGGGAACTAAAAAATGGAGATGGTAAATTGGTTTCTGATTTTGGGGAACTTCAACAGCTGGTTTGCTCACATTTTAAAATTTTATATAAGGAGCATGGTAATTTCTCGGTTAGGGAACAGATCAACGTGATCAATGAATATCTGAGATTCTTTTCAGATGCCGAAGGTGACAATATTATTCAGCCAGTCTCCATGGAAGAATTAAAGGTAGGTCTAAAAGCTTCGGCAAGATCTGAAAGTATGAGGCCAGATGGATGGGCTATGGAACTGTTCTTAGAATGTTTTGATTTCATGGGAGAGGACCTTTTGGATGCTATTGAATAATCAAGGGTGTAATGTCCCCTTCCAATTAGGCCTTGAGGCCCAAAACCGCTAACCTATGTGATTCCTGTGGGTTCGAGCGATTACTGACAGCTAAGGGATCAGCTAAGGACTGATGCCATCCATAGAAGATCTAGGGCATCATCATTAGGTCAAGAAGGGCCACTGGGGCCAAAGGCCACCTTCGTGCATGTCATCCCAGCGTTATTTAATGATGCATGCACTCTTTAAGTCTCCATCCGCATGCATGCAAGTCAACGTCAAATTAGAAGATAAAGTGACCTAATTAGGTCAAAGATTAGGGTTTTCGCAGTTGAACATTATAAATAAAGGATAAAGCAAAAGAAGACTTCACTTTTGATTATGATTATTTTGGGAGCTCTTGGATAGCAGCACAACGTGCCGCACAACAGTTGGGGTTGGAGACGGAGTCTTCAGCTAACGGGATTTCGGCAGTGAAATATCTGTCCTAGTCTTATTCAGGGTAAGCCATATAGGTTCACCACTTGTTTTTCATTCATTCATCAGTTATCTAGCATATGGTATAGATCGTTGCAGGCACACGTGTGCAGCCGTAAAGGGGGGTTTTCAGCCGGAAAGCCCTAATCAGCTGTGGGGCCTTCAGATCTCAGTTTCCTTCCGAAACTCAGGCACCATTCTCATCATCAGCATCATACTCCGGTACCCGATGATTATCAGATCCATCCATGCTCATCCGGAACAGTTATCAGCAGTTTCGGGATTCCAGGGGCGTGAGCAGCTGTCTCTCAGAAGCAAGACGCTATCCTGCCTAGAGGACTCAGAAATCACTCTTGTATTAGGCATTCTCTCTGGCACGGGACGGCTACGAGTCCTGCAAATCGGTAGCTTCATCGGACACCTCCTTCACTGATAGCGTCACCCTTTTCTGACTGGGGTTTTTGTTGCTGGGGATTCACTGGGAGCAAAAGAGGTCTGCCCATCTCCGATCCAGTTCTCGGGGCTTGCATACTTTATTCGAAGCAGTTTCACCGACTTATCAGTGGTAACTGTTCATTCTATCTCACAAACCCTAACCCTAATTTTTTCTATAAAATAGGGATTTTTGCATGGCAGTTTGCATGCCCAGTTGTAACAGCCTTTTTGCTTCGAGATAGAAAATATCGGGATTTGGGATATTTCAGTGGTATCAGAGCTGTTTTCTTGGCCAGCTGTGGGCTTAAGAAATGAAAAGTAGATGAATACAAAATGAGATCCTTTCGTAACCTATAGGAGGAGGAAGAGTAGATACACAGAAGAATTTGAAGATATCCAACTAGAAGATACCAACTCAGACATGGAACAAACAGGTATACATTCGGATAGGGGAAAAGGAACGGGAGAAGAAGAGGATCGAATGGAGTTTCGCAGCTTGGTCTCTGCATTGCAAGACTTAGCCAAAGGACAAAAAGATGTCCTCAATGCAATCAATAGATTATCAGCGAAACCAGAAACGGGTCTCAACAGTACACCTCCCTCACCAGTAGATCGGGGATCTACAAGCAGCCGTGGAAAGGTAGCGTACACTAACATTCAGAATACTCCGCATATATACAGCAGACCTTCTATTAGGCCTACCATGCCTCACTTCTTGGCAGATACAGTAGGGGGCCCGGTCATGCAGGTAGAACCTAGCGAGCCTTTTGGGGCTTATCTACAGGAGTATAGAGACTTAGGGGACGAGTTTCATGCTGCCATGTCTTTTTCAGATTTCTGCAACATGAAGAGTAGGAACAGGCCCAGGAATTTCAACAAGGGTTTCAATCACAACTATGAGTTGTAGAAGACCTTGGGCAAGTTGACCATCCCAAACTTTGATGGGACTCGCGGAGGATCAGCGATGATATGGGTTCAGAAGTTGGATACCTATTTCCAACTCAACCCCATGACAGAGACAGACGCCATTAAATTGGCTACACTTCACCTAGACGGAGAAGCTCACGAGTGGTGGTACCACGGATTGGTGACATTGGGTCACAACACCATACATTCCTATGGTGAGTTCACTCAGAAGCTCATAGAGAGGTTTGACAGGAAAGATCCAAAGATACATTTCAGGGAGTTGGCTCAACTCAAGCAGACCGGTAGTGCAGAAGCTTTCATTTTAGAATTTCAGAGGCTAGCCGTTATGGTAACAGATGTGTCAGAAAGCAGATTGACCATGTTATTCACTGAGGCCCTCACAGAGCCACTACGGGGATGGGTGAAAGCCTACAAACCCATCACTCTGCAGGATGCCATTAGCAGAGCAAGAGATCTTCAGGATTCAGTCCCCAAAAACAAATTCCCACTGAAAACCAATTTTCCTGTTAGGGATAAGGACAGGAAACCTTTCCAACAGGACGGGCCCAAGAAAACTTGGTTAGATGAGGACACTAGGAAAGACTTGAGAAGGAAGAAGCTATGCTTCACTTGTCAGGAACCATGGGTACCAGGACACAGGTGTGCAGGGAAGGCGAAGGTTCACTACATTGAGGTGTATTCAGACAGTGATGAGGACGACGATGAGCAGGAGGCCACAGAAGAGGATTCACACCAGGGTGATACACCAGAGGGAGTCATTGC
>LPNX010954878.1:0-25025 GCA_001517045.1 Pseudotsuga menziesii
TCGATTTCTTGTACAACATTTCCCGATCGTTGATCTTAGATCTGGTGTGGGATGCAGATCCCGAGTTTCCAAGATTTTGTTAAACAACTTCCAGACTTTTCGCTTTCTGCCTTTCGCTTGCAACACTCCTTCCGCACCATCGATTTCTTGTGCACCCTTTCCCTACCATCGATCTTAGATTTGGTGTGGGATGTGGATCCTAGGTTTTCAACATTTGTTTGAACAATTTCCAAACCTTCCTCTTTCTGACTTCCACCTGCAAAACTCCTTCTATGCCATCGATCTCTTGTGCACCCTTTCCTGACCATCGAACTTAGATATGGTGCGGGATGCAGAACTCGGCTTTTCAACATTTGTTTGAACAATTTCCATATTTTTTGGTTTCCATCTTCCGCTTTCAAAACTCCTTCCGTGTCGTAGATTTCTTGTGTGGGTTCACTCCTGACTGCCGGATCTGTTCATCAGAAACCTTTGAAACTTTGCAGATTTGCTCTTGACTGTTGATTTCTTGTGCAGGTTCACTCCTGCCCATTGGATTTGTTCATCAGATTACCTTTGAAACTTTGCGGATTTGATCTTGATTGTTGATTTCTTGTGCGGGTTCACTCCTAACCATCAGATCTCTTTTTCATGTTGATCATGACCTAACTTTGCGGATCTGCATCTTTTTGCTGCAGAAATAAAATATGATTGTTGATCTATTTGATGACACAGAAGCCATGGATACTTTTGAGTCCTCTACTTATTTGGATGTTATGCTTGTAACTATGTTTCCATTAATGACAACCAAATCACATTGATATGTTTCCACATGATCGCAAAACCTGCAACAGAATTATTGCAAGGGTTTGACATGAATCTTTTGGGAGGCTATGTGTGGGAAAAGTTGACTATGCAAGGAATTTGTGCATGGGTTTTGATGTGAGTCTTTTTGGGAGACCATATGGGGGGAAAGTTGGCCATCCAATATGCAAAAGAATTGGAGAGGNTTTGACTATGCAAGGAATTTGTGCATGGGTTTTGATGTGAGTCTTTTTGGGAGACCATATGGGGGGAAAGTTGGCCATCCAATATGCAAAAGAATTGGAGAGGCATGAAAGCTATAGTCGGTTGGTTTTGGGAGATGATCCATATTTCCTAGTGGGGTTTGTAACTAATCGATCGACCTTGATTATGAATTGAACTTTGATATTTGTTGCATGTTGAATTCCTTTTTGTATCCATAATTGTACTTGTAGTAAAATGGAGAACTGTGTATGAATATTCTTTGATGGAATTTTTGGGCATTGGTTAACAGTGTGAGTATTTCCCTATTGTGCTTCTTGAAAAAAGGACCTCTTCAATATTTCTTCACCAAGTAAGAGGCTTCATTGGCTTCTTCAACCATCTTAACCATACAAGGGGACCTCCAAGGGTTAGGATCCATCATGACATCACCTGTGGGGTTGCTAGTCCTTCTCTTAGGGTATCATGACACCATCAGAGCATGAATGACCACATAATGGGTCATTAATGCTTCTCCATCATCTACCAAGGCTTCAGGACCATATCTATGGTCTTTAGCATCATTAGCAGGGTCTTCAACATCTTCAGCAAAGTGGTGGCTTCAAGATCCAGTCTTGTGGGTACAGGGACCTTCTCAATTGGGTACAAGGTGCTTCAAGGTACAAACCCACTCTATAAGGGATCAGGGCATTGTAGGTGGGACTTGGTGGAATTAATGATATCGTGTGGGGCCACTGCAAGTCCATGTTGGCATCAATGACAATTTCATCAACAATCTCCCCCTTCGTCATTGATGACAACAACTCATGCTCCCCCTATNCTTGAAAAAAAATCGAGGAAGGAAATGCACTGTTTGGTGTGTAACTCGTTGGTGCCAAATTCTTGAAATATTGAGAAAAAACCATGAAGTGTTTGTGTGGAATTGGTGAGTGGCAATTTTATGAGAGAAACATGGTGAGGATTACCTTGTTCAACTATTTATTATCCTTTGACAAGCTTGAGTGTTCTCTCGGTGGATTCATAGTCTCAAATAAAGGGTGGCACCTTGTTTATCTATTTCAACTATTTAGATATTATGCATGAATTTAATGGATGGAATGTTCCTTGAAATATTTCAATTGATTATAGCATGATTTTCCACACCTAATACATCATTCTTTGATGGCCTATCCATGTCCCTATGTAGACTAATTTTACCCTTTTTGCTCATTATGACCCTGATGCTCCAGTGGAACCCCTTAAAAAGACACACACAAACACACACACACATACGCGGGACACATGTCTACAACCTATGTATACACAACTTGCACCACTGTCACCTGCGTACATCGGGAAACATGTTAAAAACAAAAAAATATTTGGAGTTTTCCCCCACTAAGTAACAATGGACTTGTCCCTTGGCCATCCCTATGTCGGGAAACACTCCAATTCGACCCTTCACCTCCTATTGATTGGATATATATTGAGCTACTATGAATAATTAGAGGAGGAGAACTTTGAGAGAAAATATACTATAGTGGAATTGTGCGTCATTCTTATGTACTTGAGTCTGCATCCCTTTGTCCTTGAAGCAGCCGTTAGTGCTATTTCCCAAGATTCCCTTAATATTTATGAGCTTAAATTTGTATGGAGGATTGAAGTGGTGGGGGCCTAGGTGGAGGGACTCAATTTCGACGAGGTTATAACAAAGTTTGTCATCTTTATCTTTGTTCATATTAAAAGAAATATCCATTTCTCATCCATTGCATGTGTAATTCTAAATATTTTTTTATCTATGGATGTAATTACTTTGATTATGTATTGGAATATAACATGCAAGTTTAGATTCTAACGCTTTACATATACCATGCTTGTATATCTTCTTGTTGTTGAGGACAATGTGTAGGTACGAGTTTGATTGAAAGCTCAATGAGGATCTACATTCAATGTCCAAAATACGGTATGCCCATTTGGTCCCTTAGTGTTAATTTCACTTGTATATTTAGCATGATTGGAAATGGGTTTATTTCTGGTGTCATTTTGTCTGTTGTGGTCCACCCCAAGCCATAGGAGATCTTCTCCGTGACAAAATTCTTTATGTTAACTCAACTATTATGTAGAGTTATGTGTTTTGTGTCAGTTATTATTTCTATATATGATTTTAATGATTGGAATGATCTCTGAAGGTTTTGGTTTTTTTTTGTATTTAATATGAAGCTTGTCCTTTGATCATTCATGTTGAATTCTTACATATATGTTTATGAATAGTCTCGGGTACCACCGGTTGAACTATTATACTTCCTTCCGGTTTTGCTCCTTCTCCTCATCAATTCAGTATGGAAACAGTGCCAGTGATTTATCCAGCCCAGCCTCCCTTCGAGCTCGCTCGGGCTTCGCAGGACACCACCATACTATGAGTAGGGGTAGTATAAAAATAGGCAAGATCAAAGTAACCAAACAACGTCCGTAGCAAACAAGAAGAAAAATGACTTGAATTATTCTTTTTATAACCTGGAAAACGTGCTCTATAGCTTTTTCCTTCTACAGATTGGGTATCCACCCAAAGTAATGATGAAGAATGCATATGTAAACAAATGTTTTCGACTAATAGTGTTAACTTTAATGGAGTTTCAGTGGAAAAGAATAATATTACAGTAGTATTTAGGCCATAGCGAATGCATATGTCCTATAGGAAATCATTTATCCCTGTAAGTTTAGATTGTTCCAGAATTTTCTATGTGTGGTGAATTGTATATGGTTGGAGGGTTCTTTCACCAAGTAAAAGGGTTTTGTGTTGAAATTTAACTATGCTTATTTAGAAACTAAAGTGGTTAATTCAGTTGATTTAGTCAGAAGAAATACAATTGCAAGAGCTTGTAAATGCCTTCCACATAAAAATTCTAACACGTGCATGTGCTAGCAACCCGTAGACTCCATGGTGTTTGGAAAATGCCAAGTGTGTGTTATACAAGTTGTAATGGGGTACATTACAGTTTTTTAAAATTACTATTTGACATACAAGACTTTGAATATGATTCAATTAAGTTGATCTTAAATAATGCCCAAATTGATATACCAAGGAAGAATGTATTTTAAACAATGTATTTATTTTTATCTTGCTTAACATTTCAAAGTGGTTTTTTTTTTTACATTTTGAGTTTGGACATGATAGACGGATATATATCTTCATTTCAATCTAAATAATAATAAATATAATTTTTTTTTGTCATGGAAAAAAAGCAACATAGAAGATGAAAAAAACTAGGAAAAATGCATATATGTTATTCAAATTGTTGAACCAAGATATGCAATAAACCAACATCAGTTAACATACTTAGTTATACTCCCTCTCACTCGCCCCTTTGTGAAGGAGAGGCTTGCTCTCGCAGCCTTCTCCAATTGCCAATGTAATTCTCCCTCTGTGTCTTGGTCTATCGGCCCTGGTTTGGGCTCAAAGCCCACGCATTCTGGAAATCTGAGACTAGTCCTGGGTTGTCTCTGCACTGGGTGGCAGGAAGGCGCCGTGGGAACTTTGGCTTACTCTAAAAGGAGTGGGGGTATTGTATTGCAGCAGGAGCTTACAGTTCTGAGTCATTTTCTTAGCTTTCCCTTGGCTGAAATTTCGGACAGTGCCCTTGCTACTCATCCCTTGCACAGTCAGTTTGCTTGCATTAAGATCTCCGCGGAAGCTGAAGGCATGGCGCAAGCTGGAGATAACACAGGAATAATGGACATTAAGAAGAATCTGCGGCGCTTGTACGAGATGGTTGCAATTGGAGTCATGGACAACAAGGAAATAGCGCGGGAAATTAAAAGCATGGGAGAAACAATGAGTTATACTTCATTACAAATCAGCAACCATGACTCCCGGATTGATGACAACGAAAGTAACCTGCGTGAGATGATGGGTAAAGTAGACAGGATCCAGGAAGATCTTGAACGGTTGATCACCATGAATCAGGGGAGTCGAGTGAATGGAGCAACTGCAGAAGCGGAGCACCTAATGGAGAAAGAATCAGTAGTGTAGCCCAGGCACTTCAGAGGCAACCCTTAATCTGTATTTTCTTATTATGGATATATGTTTTTCTGACTCTTTTTATGTAAACAGTATATAAGGGTATATACTACCCGAAGCATTAGCTATTTTGGTAGAGTTTTGAATGCAGTTTTTTGGAAAATTATCAGGTTAAGCCTACTGTGCACCAATTTTGAATTGCAGGATTACCTTTCCTTGCTATTTCTATAATGAATGGTTGTGCACAGCCTGTTTTATAAAATCCTTTTTTTAGTTTTTGTTAAAAAAAACATACTTAGTTATAGAAATTGATCGCCGATGTTGTGGACCAAATATTTCAACAAAAGTTACATGAAAATCTAATCTATCTCCACAAAATTCTGATAATGTACAACCTATACAAAGTTTAGATCTCATTTTGAAAACTTTTGTAATATCAAAGATATTTAAATTCTATTAACCCATAGAAAAACTGCAAATTAAATTTGAACATCACTGAAACATTTTTTAGAGTGTAATTATTAGTATATTAAATTTAAGGGTTGAAAATGCTAATAAATTCACCATGGTTTTGGATTAAGACTAATTTCAGAGAAAAGGAAATGAGAATAGTGTGAAAATAAACCAAAAATGAAAATGTAATTAAAGAGATAGATAATGTGATGGGATGAGCTTAATGGATGAAAAAAATGGGATAGGATGAGACTTGGAAACAAATTATTAAAAGGAAACATAGATAATTTAGACGTGTAAATGGCCAAGGCATTGAATTAAAGGTTTCCAAGATTGACTCAATTTATAACCATCTTCTGGATTAAAATCACATGAGTGTTTTTCTATCTCGAGAGCTTCACTAACGAGATGTGATGAGTAATGGGTAGTAGATGCTAAGGCATTAATTTGATCGAAGTAGATGAGGTGTTTATCATTGAAGTAGTGCTTCTTTATAACATATTTATTAAGGCAATTATGATTAATATGATTAATATGTTTTATGAGACAAGCTTTGATAGATCTGCTCATTTGTCCAATGTAAGATTGTCCATTGGAACATGGAATTTGGTAGACTCCCTAAGAAAGAAAAGGGTTGGACTTGCCTTTGATACTTCTAAACTATTTTTTAAGGTTTTTGTGAGGTTAAAAGATAATTTATACATTCTTTTTTATTAGGAGCTGCAGGATGTGATCAATAATCCCATGGATGCTAGGAACATAAATTAACTCTTGGGGAAACATGAAAGGCTTTGTTACTTTGGACTAGAGGATAACAATTGGCTAAGAGGGTGGAATTAGTGAGGTGGTATTTTTCTTTGAGTAAACATTGGTTGTCAAAAATACGATCAACTCTAGTGAGAAGGGTTTAACAAAAACAATTTTTTAAGTAGGTTGGAGCTGGGATTGTGCGTGAATGTATCTATTAGTATGATCATTTTTTATGGTATACTTGACGAGATAGGAAACTATCTGGTTGAAAAATTACTAAAACATCAAGAAAAGGGAGGGATAATTCCTGCTAGATTTCCATGGTAAACTGAATGTGAGGAGAATTACTATTAAGGTGGTTATGAAGTTGTTGAGGGTAGAGTGATCATGTGACTATATGATGAAATCATCATCGACAGTCGAAACCAAATTTTATATTTGAAAAATAAATTGTTAAGGGATAAGGCTTCAAATCATTTTATGAATATGTTGGCATCAATAGGGATTTTTTTTAATTGATATGTCGAAATTTAATTTCTAGTTATTTCAATGCCACATGCTTCATGTATATTAATTTAACTTATCCATCTTGTTTCCTTTAATTTGAATTTAAGTATTCTCCTCTAATTCCCCCTAACTATTTATCATTGATCTACCTAATTATCTTCTTTTTCCCATATAATTCTTGATGAATTAAATAATTTCTTAACATCTGTATTTCTCTTCTTGTTGGATTCTTCAATTAATTATTAATTATTTTTTATATAAACCCTAAAAACTATATTTCTAAGATTCTATATAATTATTCACATGTGTTTCTACATCATTTATCTTTGTTTCTATCCCTTGATGATGGGTGGAGTGTCCACTTGAAATGTTGGGATATTCTAAAAAAAACACAAAGAAATTCCATAATTTATGACAAAAACAAAGTTTACAAGGCATATCTCCTTTTATTTATGTGTTTGTATATTGAATATGTGTATTGTGAATACTCTCACATGTGTAACAATTGCAAAGGAAATATGGTTTCTAAGGTATTACTCACACCAATATATTTCTCGAGTTGGATGCTAACATTGGGGTGAATGTCTATGGGTTGGTGTGATAGCATCCTCTCTTACTCTAGTAGTAGCATCTCTTAGGATTTTGATTAGATTTTGGGTTGTGGTTATTATCTATATGAAATTGTATATGATCTTACTACTACTAATTCTTTATGCACATGTGATATTGCAAGTTATTTTAATATTAAATGTTTGTCCACAACCCCATACCCCAATGATGAATAAATGAAATAAATAACTCCACATGATGAATATATGAAATAGATAAATCCCCATGGTATCTACGATTCATTAAGAGTTTCTTGTAGTTTGAGTGTGATCAAGAGTAAAGTTGAGCACCATAAACATTGTTGCAATAACTATGTCAGGGAATTCCAAAGCCAAGGCCTCATTGAGTAGTTAAGAAATATCAACATTATTGCAACGACTATGAAGTAGAAACTATATTAACACAACCACGCAACTTGTGAACATCAATAGGTCACAAGTTAATAGGCATGAACAAGTTACTTGTTCTCCATGCGTAGTTGCATGAACTTTCATTATCCACACATCAACTACTAGTTATCCACATTTACCAATTATTTGTGCATAGCTACCCGTTATTTTTTATGTTTTTCTTTTATAGTTTGTTTATTTTGAAATTGGAATGACTGCCATAAAATCAATCCAGACAGTACACTTGTCTCATCCTTGTGTAGTGTAGGAAAACATAGGCACCAATCTACCCCAAATTCTAATATATAAACACCTATTTGTGTAACAAGTATTTTGTTGAAATAACTTACAATAGTCGTGAAGTAGGAAATGCATGCATCTCTTATTGGAATAACTATTAGAGCATTGAGAAACCAATGTTTAATTGAGGAGTTGGGAAATATCAACACTATTGTAAAAACTATGAAGTAGGAAATGTACATGTTTCTTCTTGAATGAGATTTATATTAAAGAAAAAAAGAAGTAAAAAAGAAGAAGAAAACTTAAACAATTTGGAAGATAATATGTAATATGTTGAGCTTTGTAATTTCAAATTGAAAGGGGTGTGAAGTTAAATTGATAGAATTCATAAAGTAGTTCACGATGACCCATGTCTAAACTTTCTTGAAGGTGGTTAAATATATTATAACTCTAGTAGTGATGACAACTATCAGTGGTTTCTAATTGCAAATGTGGGTTGAATCATCGTTGTTATTCAAGGAAAACCATGACACTTGAAATGACTTGCTGGTGGCTATAACGAGAAAGAATCCAGCTATTGGTGTAACAAGTCTTTTGTTGAAAGAACTTACAATAGTCGTAAAGTAGGAAATGCATGCATCTCTTAATGGAAGAACTATTAGAGCATTGAGAAACCAATGCTTTATTGTGGAATTGGGCAATATCAACACTACTGTAACAACTATGAAGTATGAAATACACATGTTTCTTCTTGAATGCAATTTAAATTAAAGAAAAATAAGAAAAAAAAATGAAGAAATTTTAAACGTTTTGGAGGATGATATGTAAGATGTTGAACTTTGTAATTTAAAATTGAAAGGGGTGTAAAGTTAAATGGATAAAAGTCATAAATTAGTTCATGATGACCCATGTATAAACTTTCTTAGAAGTTGGTTAAATCTATCATAACTCTCGTAATGATGACAACTATCATTGGTTACTATTTGCAAATGTCAGTTGATTTATCATTGTTATTCAAGGAAAACCATGCCACTTGAAACGATCTGTTGGTGGCTATAAGGAGAAATAATTCCACTCCTACCATTTGCCTCTAAGTATTGTCCATTAACTTATTTCCTTACGTCCAAGGAATATGAGCTCTTAACCTAGTTTTAGGTCTTACTCCATGACTAAACCTTGTTTAAACTTATGAGTGACCCATTTAAGTAAAAAATCTATTAAAAATATTCAAAATCCATGTTTAAACTTATAAATGACACTTTTAAGCAATAAAATTATCAAGTTTATTAAGAAAACAAAAAGAAGAAAAACAAAGATATTGGAAAGATAAAAAAAATGCATGTTTATTTTTTTACAACAGAAGTTAATTTGTAAAATGCTTATATTCTTTATGGTTGTTTATGTTTTTAATATTTTTAAAGATATATGTGTAAATTCATTTTAACTTTATTTGGGGTATTAGTTTAATTGGTTTTCATGATTGTTACCATGAATTTGGCTAGTTTCATGATGGTAGGCGTCATGTTCAAACTCCCCTAGACAAGGCATAGCAATTTACATTAATATATTTACTATAGGTGATATCCATGATATGGGAAAATATCCTTTAAGGTCTCCTCGTAAGATTTTTCTTGAAAAAAACTATAATATATTAATCATATATATATATAATTTTTATTGATGATTAATAGATTATGGATTAACATGATTAAGATTAATTCCTTTGTTTTCAAGGAAAATTTTACGAAGATTAAAATATTTCTTGGTGCTTAAATATTTGAGATTAAGATGGATTTAAGTTGGTTTATTTTATTATTATGTTGCGGGCGCACACACATATATAATTTCTTAATATTATAATTTTTTTCACTATTATAATATGGATATCAAATTTTAGTTTATTTTACGTAATATTACATCACACATGAAAGAAAAATAAAATATAATAATTTATTTAAACATTGAAAACACAATTCCTAATGTCCAAATATTTATCTTATGCCATTTTTATTGAGTTCCCAGACACCATAGTTTAGATTATCATTAATAGGGTAAGCCTAATATTAATTAGCGTAGCTTTAATTAGTTTGATTTCAATGAGTATGAGTAATAAGAATGTTAACTTTGGCTTAATTTTGATAAAAACAAATACAAACTATCAATTGAGTTTATCTTGAGTGGTTGTGGGATGGAATGTTATCCTCTACCCCTAGGTTCTATTCACGTAAGTGAGATGATGAGTTCATAATGAATGTACTGTCATATTGGCTTCGAAGAAAAAAATACAAATAGAATAGATTTTAACATGGGTTGGAGGGAAATTAATCCCCTATTTTAACTAAAAGATAAAAGATACGATGGTAAAAGAAAAGCAAAAAAAATTGTTATCAAGTAATTTTACCACAACTTAAAAAATGGATAAGTGAAAGTGGGCAGTAGCTTTTTTGAAGTGTATGGTTGTAAACTTGATGAAACCCAAAGGGTTTTGCCTTGTAATTTTTTATTATTTATGAATAACAAAAGTATGTTTTTTTAAGACATTGAAAGTTTATAGTACTCCCCCACACACATATATATTCTTAGTTGTTAGCCATGGATTACATATTCAAATGGTTAGCCATGTAAAATTCTTAGTGGGATTTCAATGTCTAGGTACAGTTGTGATTGTTATTAACTTATTGGAGTATTTGTTTGTTTCTCTAACTAGATAACTATGTAATGAGGAAAAGTATGATGCCAGGATAAGTAGGAAATAAGGTTAATATGAAAAAGTAAAGCTATAAAGACAAGTGAAGTTAAGATGTGAGGGAATGATTTCCATTAAAGTTAGTGGGGTTCATCATATGACAAATTGTTCCCACTTTCTTATCAAGTGGTTAATAAAGGTGACATGAATATATATTGTCTAAATACAATGTAATCCAATAACTCTACTCCATGTTCATAATTTCTCACTAACCATTCATTCCATTTAAAAAAATTGAACAAGTATAAAAACAAAAAGTTTAATCCAATAACCCTATTCTATTCCATCTTCATAATTTATCAACAACCATTTATTCCATTAAAAAAAATTAAAAAGTGTTACCAACCATTCATCCTAGTAAAAAAATGTGTTATCCAATAACTCTACTCCATGTTCATGATTTCTCACTAACCATTCATCCCAGTTAAAAATAAGTGAAAGTTGTTCCCTTTAGATTGGTTGGCCCTCCTGAATTTTGGATCTATCATCGTGGATGATACCTTGATTCTTAGTGATATTGAAAAGTTGACAAGAGTTTCATTTTTTTGAGCGAACATTAAAAAGATATTTTCTTTTTATATTTCAACAATTAAGTTTTTAATTGACCATAAAATTCATTGGATAATTATCCTAGGTATGGATTATTTCTAAGGTCTGGCTTATTTATAGCAAATAAAAATGAGGAATCGTCCTCTTATCATTTCTCACCAACCATTCATTCCATTAAAAAAAATTAAAAGGTGTTACCAACCATTCATCCTAGTAAAAAAATGTGTTATCCAATAACTCTACTCCATGTTCATGATTTCTCACCAACCATTCATCCTAGTTAAAAAAGGTGAAAGTTGTTCCCTTTAGATTGGTTGGCCCTCCTAAATTTTGGATCTATCACCGTTGATGACACCTTGATTCTTAGTGATATTGACAAGTTGATAAGAGTTTCATTTTTTTGAGCGAACATTAAAAAGATCTTGTCTTTTGATATTTCAACAATTAAGTTTTTAATTGACCATAAAATTTATTGGATAATTATCCTAAGTATGGCTTAATTCTAAGGTCTGGCTTATTTATAGCAAATAAGAATGAGGAATCTTACATTGTCTGGATACAGTGTAATCCAATAGCTTGACTCCATGTTCATAATTTCTCACCAACCATTCATTCCATTAAAAAAAAATTAAAAAGTGTTACCAACCATTCATCCTAGTAAAAAAATGTGTTATCCAATAACTCTACTCCATGTTCATGACTTCTCACCAACCATTCATCCCAGTTAAAAAAAGTGAAAGTTGTTCCCTTTAGATTGGTTTGCCCTCTTGAATTTTGGATCTATCATCATGGATGATTCCTTGATTCTTAGTGATATTGACAAGTTGACAAGAGTTTCATTTTTTTGAGCGAACATTAAAAAGATCTTGTCTTTTGATATTTCGACAATTAAGTTTTTAATTAACCATAAAATTTATTGGATAATTATCCTAGGTATGGCTTATTTACAACAAATAAGAATGTAGAATCTTCCTCGTCTAATTATCACATCTTTTTTGTTTTTATCAACATCTTGTCCTAATACACTTAGATGGGGTGCTAAGGAGGATATATGACACACTTGTCATACCACTAACTAGTAGCTATGACAACTACCCATTGAAAAAGTGTGACATATACCACACACATCTTCTCCAAAAATGGAGGGGAAGGCATTCATCACCTGGTTAATGAAGAGGAACATGGAATTCATCACTCGAACATAGTTTAACAAGGATCCAAAAATGAAGGTGTTGGAAGCAATTGTGAAGGGAATGTGATGTTTGGACATGGTATAACAAACATGTATGAACTCTTCCAACAATGATAATATTAGACTATCCTATCCCCCCTCTATTTGTGCAACATGCACCAGAACATACATAATTCGGGAGAACATACATAATTTTGGATAGGATGAAGAGAACTAACACAATGTTGAGAGATGAATTGATAAGGAAAATTTCATGGATTATCAGGTACATATTCTAGTTTATGAGGCCCAACACCTCAAGGAGGAAAAGGAAACACAGAAGAGGGAATAATAGTGGCTGAGAAAGGGAAGGGTGTTAACCTAACATTGCCTAGCCACAAAGGCAATGGAAAACCTCCATCATGTAAGAATTTATTGGGGACCAACCTCACAAACTAAAACCATAGGAATAAATGTTGAGGCCCAACATATAACACAAGGTTTTGAGGGTAGGAACAAAGCCACCACAATTTTCAACATTAAAACATTGGAGGAGAAGTTCTTGGGACAATGCTTCCTCAAACAACAAGTAGATAGATAAGGACTTAGCTCACATGGTACTAGATACATGATTTTCAAGAAGAAATACCACCATGTACTCTTTGACCCTAGATCTTTATTAGCATAGCTAAGAATTGACTATGTTTGATCCAAAAATGACAGGATATTTATAACCATTAACTTGCATTTGGAAATTTGAATGATTAAACTCTTTAAAAGGATTTAAATGGAAAAATTAATGAGCATAATTGAAGCACACAAACACATAAAAGAGATGTAAACCATGAAATTTGTAGACATAAAATGATAGCGAGGTTCACCCCTCTTGGGCTACGTCTACGGGTCCAACTCCAATGAGGACCAATCTTATTAGTCTTAAAAAAAATGTTTCAACATGTACAAAATTCCTTCTTCACAACTGCTACAAAGCTACTAAGGCTTCAACAATGAAGTCCTCCTACTCTCCACAATCTCTCAAGAGTGGCTGAAAATCTTCTTACAAATGAGAAAAATAGCTTCCAAAATCCTTCAAAGGAAGAATGGCTTTAATCCATTCACTCTACAAATCCTTCCATAACACTTCAATGCATTTCCAATGCCTCTTTCATGGCAAATTACAATGGTTTAAATAGCCCAAAGATACCGAATCCACCTCGAAATACAAAGGGATATAATACACCTCCAAATACAAAGGGATATGATCCACCTTTAATGGGATAAATATCCATTTAAAAATGGAGAAAATATGGCAAACCTACCTAAAATAATACATTTTTGTTTAAAAATAATAAACAAATTTGAAATTATAATAAAAATGGAGAAAATATGGCAAACCTAACTAAAATAATACATTTTTGTTTAAAAATAATAAACAAATTCGAAATTACAATAAAAATGGATAAAATATGGCAAACCTACCTAAAATAATACATTTTTGTTTAAAATAATAAACAAATTCAAAATTATAATAAAAATGGAGAAAATATGGCAAACCTACCTAAAAAATACATTTTTGTTTAAAAGTAAAAACAAATTCGAAATTATAATGATGATGATGATGGTTAACGTCCCCTGAGACCAAACTTTGGTCTATCGGACCTAAAGAAGAGTATTAATTAGTTTGCTTTAAAGTTATATTTCTATGCTCAAAGAGCTTGGAAAGAAGCGTCCCGAGCTTACTATAATTTTGACATGATAAAAGGCTAGGAAAGTCGGTATTGCAACAAAGATTATGAAACTGGGATCTAATGTGGGTGTACGCAGGGCACTCTAAGAGGAAGTGATTTTCATCTTCAATGTTCTTACTCTCACAAAGGTGGCAGATCCTCTCTACCCATGGTGTTTTAGGGACTGTCCAACGACCAGTTTCACTATGGAGCTCATGCGAGTTCGTTCTTATCTTAGCTATGTTAATTTTTTTCTTAGTACTGATCAAAACAGAGAGATACTTTTGATCTTCTAGAGTAGGGTTGATGACCTCTTTATAATATCGTAATTTTCTTTTAGCCTCGAGATATTTCTCACACCACAACTTTTCTTTAAACTTAGAAGAAATAATATTTTTAATGTTATTAATATTCTGCAAAGCAACATTTTCATCGATCTCCCAGTGATTTAACCAAGACCTGGTATCTTTATACCACGCACGCTTGAGCCTTAAGTGGTTTTGGCTGGAGTTTAAATCTATCTTAGGGAGTCTATGGTCTCCCATGTTATTGATTTTGTTCTTGTATAACAGGAGTCTAGTCATAGCTAGGCTCTCGATGGGGGAAAGACCCACTTCTACAAGGAGAATAGGATAGGGTGTATTGTTTTTTATTTTGAGGTTATAAGTTATAAAACGCTTCTGTATTTGCTCGATCTTTCTGCAGGATTCTCTAGAGATGCTGCAACCCCAGACCTCACACCCGTACAAGATGACAGGAGTGACTAGAGTTTCAAAAAGGAGTTTCTTTTTATCCCACATCATGAGGTTTGCAGCTTTACAGTTATTTTCAAGACCAAAGTAAGCTTTCCACCCTCCGTTAATCCTTTTCTTAATGCTATAGTTCCAGTTGAGTTTGTGATGAATATCAATTCCTAGGTACTTGTAGGAAGACACTTCCTCCAAGTTGCTATTGTCATACATAAAATTTGCGTATGTATCATTCTTGGATTTGATAATCATAACCTTTGTTTTGTCAGTGTTAACAGTCATACCCATGTTAGAGCAGAAATCTTTGAGGAGTCGAAGCTGCTTATCAAGATCTGAAGAACACCTTGCCATAAGGACAATATCGTTAGCATAAAGAAGAAGGATGATGACTATTCCAGCTAAGATCGTACCAGCACAACCTGCTTCTTCTAAACAACCCTCTAACTTATCAATGTAAATGCCAAAAAGGGTAGGGGAGAGGGGGCAACCTTGCTTAACTCCGATATTACATTTAATATCTTTTGACCATCCCTCATTGCTTCTAAACTTGGCAATTACATTCTCGTAGAGCCTTATCACGGCAGCACTCAGCTCGAAAGGAACCTTAAGCTCTTCTAACCTATTCCAAAGGTTATTTCTAGGTACCGTATCGAAATCCTTTCTAAAGTCCACAAAGCAGCAAAAGAGATTGGATTTATCATTACGGTACTCCTCCATAATGATCCTAAGCGCAATAAGGTGGTTCATTGTTGAGTGATGCCTTCTAAAACCCGCTTGGCCTTTAGCTCTCTTACCTTCACTTTCAAGCCAAATGCTAATTTTATTTTCCAAAATAATACCATATAACTTGGCTAAGAGGGGGCTTATCATAATAGTTCGATAATTTGAGGGGTTATTTGTATCCCCACTTTTAAAAATAGGGATAATGAGGCTCTGAGTCCAAGGTTTAGGGA
The DNA here is from genome assembly GCA_001517045.1 of Pseudotsuga menziesii. NCBI lineage: Eukaryota > Viridiplantae > Streptophyta > Pinopsida > Pinales > Pinaceae > Pseudotsuga > Pseudotsuga menziesii. Next base: position 15,846 of record LPNX010954878.1, read on the forward strand.
ACCCTTGCTTGATTGCTTGATTAAAAATCTTGTGGATGTGAGGGATGAGGATAGGACCTCCAATTTTTAAGATTTCTGCTTGGTAACCTTCAATGTCCTTAGCTTTTCCATTAGCCAGATGCTTAACCCCAAAATCTATGTCTTTTAAAGAGAAAACTTCTTCCATTGTGAGGAGGGTTTCAAAGTGGTCTATGACATTCGGGGAGTCATAAATCTTATTAAGATAGGAATTCCAGTCGTGCAGAGAAATTTTAATATTATCTTTGGTTTTTCTAGTTAGAATTTGCCTCCAGAATTTCTTAGGGGCCGTCTTAGAGAGGTGTAAGAGATTGTCTTGCCTTTTGTCAATATACTGCCTTTTTTTCTTTTTAGTAAGGGCTTTGTGATTTTTTATCTTGTTAATTTTAAGAGATTCATCAAGAGCTTCCTTAATCTCTCTCCTCGCATTTTTACAATCAATATCATACCAAGGGTTGGCTTTTCTATTCCTTTTATTACTCGAAACTTCAATTGAGAACTTGTTAATGGAATAAGAGAGGGTTGTGGTAAAATTATAATAAAGGTCTTCAATGTTGTCTGTACTTGATAAAGGAAGCAAATTAGTTTTTAACTCGTTTATAAAAAGATCTTGTTTATTCCTATCAAAGATCAAGTTCTTTTGGTTATAAGGATTATCCTCTATGGGATCTCTATGGATGGCATAGTTGAGAGTTACCATTAAAGGTTGATGATCCGAATCAGGCTCATGGTCGTTTAGAACATCCAAATTTATTATATTGTTGTATAAAGAAATATCAGAAATAACATAATCTACTACGCTGCTACCAAGCCCATGGATACAGGTCATCTGGCTAGAGTTGGGCCACTTCATTATACCGTTGCAAATTATGAGATCTTGAGAACTACAGAGCTTGATTAACTCAGACCCAAACAAATTTTCCCCTAAATCTACAGAGCTTCTCTTGTACCTGCTAGCTAAAGTAAGGTCTTCATCTAACCAGAGAGGATTAGGGTTGGAATAATTGCTTAGGAGAATAGCTTGGTTGTTAGAAGTTCTAGCATTAAAATCGCCCATTAAAAGTATATTACCTTCATTCCTAAGTCTAGAAATATCATTCTCTAGCCCATTGTAAGGACAGTTTTTATCCAAATTGTTATTCTTATAGAAGTTAGAGTTAATAGGGGCAAAATAGCATATAGCTATGTAGGTTCTTCTATTGTTGATGTCAGTGATTTCTATCCACATATACTGGTTGTGAAGATCTTTTTTATAAAGCCTAGCATGGGGGGAGATGTAATAATTGAATTTGGTTTAAAATTGAGTCAAAGATGGAGCGCGCCTGTTTTGGAGTTATATCCACTAAACTCTAAGTTTAAAGTTATCTCATATCCCATAACAAACGACAGGTTTGGAAAAGTGGTTAAGGTGCTTGGGAAAGGGGGAGGAGGTCGTAGGTTCAAACCCATGGACTTCTCCCCTTGATACAAGTTTTCCCATATCTTGTGGAACTTGTGGTATAACTGTTTGTTGCATAATATACAGATGTGGTACAAGTTTTGCCATATGTTGTGGAACTTGTGGATTCACTGTTGGTTGCATAACATGCGGATGTGGTGGCCAAGGGCTAAGGCTTGACCTTTTTTTTGTGGAACTTGTGGTATAACTGTTGGTTGCATAACATACGGATGTGGTACAAGTTTTGCCATATGTTGTGGAACTTGTGGTATAACTGTTGGTTGCATAACATGCGGATGTGGCGGCCAAGGGCTAAGGCTTGACCTTTTTTCTTCTTCTTTAGAATATAACATGCTTCAAACTTAAATACATGTTCTTCAGAATATAACATGCTTCAAACTTAAATAATCATTAGAGGAAATTTGGGGTCTAAAATGGGCCTTATAAGAAAACGTGCCAAAATAAGTTTTTGTGAGTTGGAATTCAAGAACCAATAGAATTTCAATAAAATAAGTCAACCATAATGGTTGAATTGACATATTTGTCATTAAAAAAAAACTACTTTTTTTATTCGTATTTTCGACATATCTCATTGTGTTTTTACTCAAATTTCAATCGGGAGAGCTCGTTGGATGTGAAATGAAATTCCGCATCCAATGAGCTCTCCCGATCAAAATTTGAGTAAAAACACAGGGAGATATGTCGAAAATACGAACACAAAAGGTGGTTTTTTCTTTCTTCCTCCAAAATTAATCAATATTATTTTATTATTTTAACTATTATTTTATTATTTTCCTTAGGAGGCCCATTTTAGACCCCAAAATTCCTCTAATGATAACATGCTTCAAACTTAAATACATAAATACATGTGGAGTACTATACGGATAAGCAACAACGAGTAGAAGTGATGGTTATGCTATATGTTGTGGAACATGCTTCAAACTTAAATACATGTTCTTCAGAATATAACATGCTTCAAACTTAAATACATAAATCCATGTGGAGTACTATAGGTATAAGCAACAACGAGTAGAAGTGATGGTTATGCCATATGTTGTGGAACTTGGCATAAGTGTTGGTTACATAAATACATGTGGAGTACTATAGGGATAAGCAACAACGAGTAGAAGTGATGGTTATGCCATATGTTGTGGAACTTGGCATAAGTGTTGGTTGCATAATATACAGATGTGGCGGCCGAGGGCTAAGGCTTGACCTTTTTTCTTCTTCTTCAGAATATAACATGCTTCAAACTTAAATACATAAATACATGTGGAGTACTATAGGGGTATAGGGATAAGCAACAACAAGTAGAAGTGATGGTTATGCAGATTTGGTGGAATCTTGGGTAGAGAGGAGGTCGGGGTTTGATCCTCCTTGGTGCCAAATGTTTTTGTAACCAAACCAACTGACTGCTAACAAGGGTTCTATGTGGAAAATCCTGATTGGTCCACATAGATGCCACTTGTCAACTTTCTATTGGTTCACATCATCTACCAACTCACCTCACTGCTAACAAGGGTTCTATGTGGCAACATAGATGCCACTTGTCAACTTTCTATTGGTTCACATCATCTACCAACTCACCTCACTACTAACAAGGGTTCTATGTGGCAAGTCCTGATTAGTCCACATAGATGCCACTTGTCAACTTTTTATCGGTTCACATCATCTACCAACTCACCTCCACGTGGGACTATACCTACAATAAGTGCCCGCCAACTAGACTTGACCTCCCACATGGTTCTTTGTGGAGGTGCCATGTCAACAAATTATGGGCCACTGCTAACAAGGTTCTATGTGGCAAGTCTTGATTGGTCTACATAGATGCCACTTGTCAACTTTCTATCGGTTCACATCATCTACCAACTCACCTCCACATGGGACTATACCTGCCATATGTGCCTGCCAACTAGACTTGACCTCCCACATGGTTCTTTGTTGAGGTGACATGCCAACAAATTATAGGACATGTGTCATCCTTACAGTGGTGCCATGTGGCACATTTTTTTTCTTCTCAAATTACATGTTTCGCCAAAAGTTCAGAACTGAATAAATTTCACGTCCGAAGTCCATTTTGCATGAAACGAACATTGCCAAAAATATCTCACTGAGCTCTATGCAATCGCAAGATTCTGTTTTCATTTTGAAGACTTTAATTTTAATCAATCTTGGAGATCCTCAATGTCATATGGATTTAGCCTTAAAAACCCTTATAATCGACATAAAAAAAGAGCTGACACAACTCAATGATAAATGCTATTTATTATTACAAGCCTTCCAATGTTTAGAGTGGGTTCCATAAGACAGGAAAGTGGGTGAAAGAGAATACCAAAAATCTAGTGAAGACTCTAAACACACAATCTCCCTTAATGAAGACGAGGAAAAGCATGAATAAACTAATTAAACTCTATCTCCAAGTCTCCAATTTCATATGTTTAAATGGCTATGGGACAACCTGTTTCTAAGATTGTTTTGTTTTTCTTTTAAATATGTAAAGGCTAGAGAGTATGACATACTCTAAAGTGTTTTCCTTAATTTATGCTAAGTTATAGTCACTGGCCAAAGGCCAAACAATACACAAACCTTTTCAATTTTTTTTATGACGGTGTTAAGGCCAATGGAATTGACAAACTACTAGTCTTCGTTATGAAGTTTCCTCAACTAAATTATATGTAACTAAATAACTAAATTATATGTAAGCATATAAATATTAAGCATATCATATTAATCAAATCAAGTGTAATTTTAAAAATGGTTTTATTTAATTTAATTGTTTGTATTAGTGTGAAGAAGAGTATAAAATTAACTTTGTGAAATGATGAATAATAAAAGATAATAAATTAAATTTAAGCTTATAATATAGTTATATGTTAAATTGTTGTATTATATTTCAATATAAAGAGTTGTTTACATGAAATAATTTGATTTTTTAATTTACTTTAGAATGTAAATCTATGTATTTCAAGGGGATCCACTCATATTGTATTATTTAAAAAAATTAGATATGAAATTTTTATTAAATTTTATTTTTTTGTAACTAGTGGAAACAACAACTAGGGTCGTGTTCGTATTTGCGTGATATGGGGTCGATTTAAGTCTGCTACCACTATAACCCTGGAATTACTAATATTGCCCCACGCATGGCACATAGGGCTAGTCGAGGGTTGCACCCTCCACATCACAAGGATTGCCTTAACAATACACTCTATCGTCGACTGGTCTACACTCTAGGGCCTTAAACACAATTTAAAACATCTAAAAATATGTATAATTATTATAAAATATCTTATTTCCTATAAAAGAATTAAATACACTCAATCCTTTAATTAATTTTTTTTAAATCCTTAATGGTCCTAATTTTTATTACAAAAATTAATAGTAAGTACGAAGACAAATCATTCAATGGGTCTCCCTCTTTTGATAAAATTGGGTATTTGTTAAAGGAAGTGCTTATTTAAGAAAATGTCAAATAGAATCTAACTTGTAACTAACACCCCTTGTCCTGAAAGAAATTGTAATGTATTAGTTTTGACCCCTTGGGCATAAACCATGCAAATGGTGTAATGTTATTGATTGTTTTTTTTGAGCCATGGCAACAGCCAAGAGTATATCCAACCGCCCGCAAGCCAGATATACCAGAAACTTGTGACTAAGCAGGGGCCGAGACGTCCCGGTACCACATCCCAGGAAATACCTATAGGTGGGCACCTATCCCAGGGGTCGCCTACCCTTCGAGTCTCGTCACAACGGGCTAAATAGGCATCCCTACCCCCCGCCGGTTTTGAACCTGTGACCTCCTCGGAGATAACACAAGCTCTTAACCATTGGGCCCACTCAGGTGCCTGTAATGTTATTGATTGTTGCAAGGAACATGGTGAGGATCTCAAGGACACGACCCTACCATGGACATCCCAATATATATATATATATAGTCAGTTAGCTAGTTAGTTAGTTAGTTAGCTAGTTAACCATGCACTGGTTAAGCGTAATGGAATTGTAAATGTGATGTACATATGCATGATAATGATAAAGAAAACACACAACTGACTGTGTAAGCAAACACAAGCAAGGTGCATGATTTTCCTAACGTTAGGGAGGGACGTATTAAACCATAAAGCCAATAGATGAGCCAAGTGTCCAAGAGAGGACTTATGAACCATCAACTGTCAATTTTACTAATGTTCCCTTATCACTTAATTCTTTCAAGACAGAGGTAGTTGAGACAATAATTGTCTTGGGGAAAGGAAGGCATGGGTTTGAGATTTCTGGTGTCAGTAACCTTATAGAATTGGGAATGGGGGTTGCTTATTGGATAAGATATCGGTCGAATTGAAATCATCCTTAAATTATATGTCAGTTAGAAGTTAGAACAGAAAATTATTTGGTCTAAGTAACTCGACCTCTCATGTCGACGAGTCTACCTTGTTTTTGGTAGGATTTGACCTTTGTTTTTGGGAATCCATCCCCCTTTTTTTTGAAAGATGAGAGTGGTTATTTGTTATGGTTTGAGGTCATGATTGAAGATCGAAGAGGAAGTCCGTGAGTGGAACTATTATATATTCCCCTTATTTTTCTATGGATAGTGTGGTATTAACAAGTGTCTGAATTTCTTAACGTGTGCATGTGTGCCCAGATTTCATGTCTAAATACTAGTGATTACAAGACTATTTCCAAATTTTTCTGAGTGCGTATAGCAATGGTGAAGTTAGTCTATGAATCTTTTGTAGTGCGCCAGTTATCATAAGCATACCTTGGACTTGTTGAATCCTTCCCTAGTATCTTTTGCATGCCAAATATGATTTTCTCCTTGCTATTGATGTCACACTATTCATGGTTTCCTATTGGTCTAGCTATAACTTGAGTGGTTAGTTGGACAACAATTATTAGTGAATCATTGGAAGGAAGTTGGTTGTGCCCAACCAATATTTGTAAGCATTAGAAGATAGAACCTCTTGGCAAATGATTTGATGTTTGGGTGGTTTTTGTATGCACACATTGAATAACACTTGGAGCAAGGTGATTCCCGAGGGACTGTTAAGCATTGAAGGGGTACCTTCTCAGTGTTTTGTGGGGTGGGTAATGTGGAACCCAAGCTATCCGAGTCCACGCGAGGTGTCTGCAATTCTGAAGGTAAAACAGATATGACTGTTTCTCCTAAGTTTGTTTATAACCCTGTGGTGTTGACTGAGTGGTATGAGATCCAATAGTTGTATGGTGCGTGGAATTGGATAATGATACTAGTGAAGGATGTGACCTCCTATCAGATGATTGGATTTGGGTGGTATTTCCATGCACACATTGAATAGCAATTGGGGGAAGGTGACGCCTGAGGGACTGTTGAGCAGTGAAGGGGTACCTTCTAGGTGTTGTGTGGGGCGGGTACGGTGGACCCCAAGGTAATTAAGTCTGATAGAGGTGCTTGTAAATCTATGGTGAGTTTACTAGTGAGCATTTCTCCTTTGCCACCTTTGTATCCTGTTAACCCAGTTGTGTCTGTGGTGTTGACTGAGTGGTATGAGATCCAATAGTTGTATGGTGCGTGGAATTGGATAATGATACTAGTGAAGGATGTGACCTCCTATCAGATGATTGGATTTGGGTGGTATTTCCATGCACACATTGAATAGCAATTGGGGGAAGGTGACGCCTGAGGGACTGTTGAGCAGTGAAGGGGTACCTTCTAGGTGTTGTGTGGGGCGGGTACGGTGGACCCCAAGGTAATTAAGTCTGATAGAGGTGCTTGTAAATCTATGGTGAGTTTACTAGTGAGCATTTCTCCTTTGCCACCTTTGTATCCTGTTAACCCAGTTGTGTCTGTGGTGTTGACTGAGTGGTATGAGATCCAATAGTTGTATGGTGCGTGGAATTGGATAATGATACTAGTGAAGGATGTGACCTCCTATCAGATGATTGGATTTGGGTGGTATTTCCATGCACACATTGAATAGCAATTGGGGGAAGGTGACGCCTGAGGGACTGTTGAGCAGTGAAGGGGTACCTTCTAGGTGTTGTGTGGGGCGGGTACGGTGGACCCCAAGGTAATTAAGTCTGATAGAGGTGCTTGTAAATCTATGGTGAGTTTACTAGTGAGCATTTCTCCTTTGCCACCTTTGTATCCTGTTAACCCAGTTGTGTGTCGGATTGGATTGAGATTGAGTCTATGTGACCATGGATATCCTGTTAACCCAGATGTGCGTTGGCTTGGATATGGACTTATACTTATTGACTTTGAGTGAGCCTAAATAGTTCTGCCTTTCCTTAAGAAAATCATGCCTAGCATGGGGGTGGCCTCTTAGCATAAATATTATAATTAAATTCTAGATAAAGTGCCTACGGTTGGGTGGAATATTGCTCTTGCGCAGTCAGTTGCTTGGAGAAGCTACATTCAATAAACTACCTTATATATTTATTGTTGTTATTTCAATTCCATTGTAAGAATGTTGATTAGAATGATAAGATGAATGTTGTAATTAGTAGATGCGAATATGAATGGTCTTGGTAGAAGTAATCATGAATGCTTATGTAGAGATGAATGTCTACATGTGAAGTCCCATTACACAAACCATGCAGTTGTGATTGACACGTAGTGGATATCATGCATGACGGTTGATGCACAGTGGTTAACTGTTGTCGCATGACATGAATATTTAATATGCACAACTTAATTGCATGATAGAAAATTGATATGCGTGGAAGTTGTGTAAGGATAAAATCATTGCATGTTGTACTATGATTACACTAAGTTATGATGCACATGGTGCTTCGCTCAGTAAAGTAAAAATGTATGACACAACTTGTTGTGCATTAATAAACTTAATAACATGGATTGGTTGTATACAAACAAAGGAATAAGCATTCCCCCATGGTAGCGATGTGTCACTGAGGCCATTGGGGACATGACATAAACATTCCCTATGCATGCAGCAACAATAATTGTTAAATAGCTGTAACAAAGTATCAAAACTTATTAAAGGTATAATATATGAGGAGGAAATATAAAAACTTTGATTTTACTTGTTAAACTTCATGTCCCAATCGATAAGGTGTTGGTTTTTGAATCCAACGATTATGGGTTTGATCCCAACAAAACAACTTTTAGCTTATTTTTCTCCATTGCATTAACATGATGAAATTTTTTGAGGTGTAATTTTTTTCTTAATATGTACATAATTTAAGATAAAAATATTACACCTCAAGAAAGTTTTATCCCTTTGGATACTTAATAAATCCATAAAATAGATTTATACTAGTTTTAATTATTTGAATTTAGATTTAAAATTTAAAACTAAACCAACATCTGTTATTAATTTTTGTTGTTGTCATGTATGTTACAGTTATGACATCTACTCTATATTAAACTATACAATACTTCACTACTCTTAATGCAACTTAGTCTAATGATGTAACCTAATAACTTCAAGAGAAATTCCTTCAGAACTTTTTTTGCAACCTCATATTTCTTGAGCAAATGTCACAACCTCATATTTCTTGAGCAAATGTCAAATCATATTTGTTGAGCAAATTGGTCAAACTCATAGAGTCTTGGGTAAATTTGGTGCCTTGTTTAGACAGCAAAATCACCTTTTTAATGACTATTGAATTTTGTGATATTTGTTATACCTGCCGTCGGCAGGTTATATAGCGATCGATTGGTCGCCAAATTCTGTTGACCAATATTAGTTCAAAACAATTAAACCAATGTTTATTAAAGTTTTTTTAAT
>LPNX010954878.1:32136-61459 GCA_001517045.1 Pseudotsuga menziesii
TTGAATATTTAGGTATTCGTTGATATATTAGTTTAAGATGAAAAAAATTATAAACTTAATTTTTAAATTGGTAGTGAAGGAGATTTTCCTATCCACAAATGCAAGTGACAAGAATTCTTCTATTCACAAATAGAAGTAAAGTTATTTTGGATCTTTAATTTCAAGGTCTTACTCTATAACTAATTAAGGAAGTAGTTTGTAGTAGTTTGGTACATTTTATTATTATCTATTTGGGATTTTTTTTCCAACTGTGTTTTTATTAAACTTTTTTTAAGAGGTAGGTATCATGCAGCTTTGTTGCTAACTTGACATAGAAATATAAGCAACATAGTTACAACAAGTAATAAATAACACATCAACATAAAAGCAACAAGTAATTTCACATAGAAAAATAAACAACATAGCAACAAATATTGTCACATAAAAAAAAGCAACATAGCAACAAATAATACATTGTTACAAATTTTTAATGTTTCATAATTACTTCAACTTTCAACTTATATACAATATAGCATTAAAATATTTCTAAACGGCAGGTATAAGCATCCTTGCTGCTATTTCACTTGTTTTTATTATGTCCTTGACATTATGTATAAGCTCAGGGTTCTATTATTTCAACCATACATCAACTAGATTTTTCAAACTCTAATATTTATGGTATGTTTTGAATTTTGATATTAAACAAACTTTTAAAAAATCTTTTTTGATTGGACGACTATAAACAAATGACATCATTATCTGCCATGAATGCTTTTTAGGTTTCTTGAACCTCAAAGCATGGAAGAATTGAATTAATTAGGCCAAATTGCACAAGAGGCCACCGTTGAAGTAGTTTTTGGCTAGGGAAGGTAGCTAGTTGTTTTGTAGAGTCAGTGGTTAAGCAAGTGATGTGACTACTATATGTTGATATCTTCTCCCTTATCTTCTCCCTTATCTAAACAATGTTGATTGTGTCTAATATAATTGTTTTAAAAAAAAATGCAAGTCGAGTTTCAACGAGGCTATGAATGACTTTACATATGATGGGTAGTGGTCGAGTGGAGTTTGTCATTATTGCTATTAATTCATCTCCAAACAAACAATTTGTTTCCCAGGATAATGCTTCTATTGGGATTACAACTCTTGGTGGTGGCATCCTTTGTGCAAAGGAATCCATGCTCTTATATGTTCTCATGTTAGTTATTTTTTTTAAATGTAAACAAAATAATTTTCTCAAGGATTTTATATTAATTGCATTAATTTTATAATTCACCTAGATTGAATTGCTTGTTTTAGAGATCCTCCATTTGTTTGATAGAGGAACTCATGACACATAATGCAAATGTAGAATGTGTCTCAATCATTACTGAATGTATGTTTATTGCATGACTATTGATTAGAGTGGGAAGATTTCAACATTGATGCCTATTATGTAGTTGATTTATAAGCAAGTCTTTATAGTGTTTTGAGATCAAGAGCAAGGATATTTTAAAGGAGTCACTGTCATCTTTCCCTCGACACATACTATGGAGCATGAATAGGTAGGGAGTGAATAGTGAGATGCTTGGTTTTGTATTTCATTTCCTTCAAATTACATTGGGATGCTTTTCAATATTGCCCTAGTGTTTTTGGTTCTATATTGTGTTTAAATATTTTCTTCTCTGATAACCTATATAATTTTCAATCGAAATCAATCTAACTGCAGTTCTTAGAGGTCATTGAGTTGGAAGGTCATGGCCTTACTCAGGAGGAAGTTGTCATGTCAATAGATATGTTTCTCTTATAGGTATTTTGTATCACCAAAGTTACTTTCTATAACAACGATTGTGCTATTTGTACATTTTTAAGGTTTATTTTATAATGTTAACATTATTGGCAACTTTGATGGACAACTTTGTAGTGGAATTGATGGAAATGCAGCTAGAGCATGCGTTGAACTCATTTTTTCACCAATTGATGAATCCTTTGTTGATGATGCTCCTTTGCTTCCTTCTAGGTCCAAGGTCATTCCTAAGGAATCAAGAACAATTGAGTCTATTATGAAAACTTTTATGCCTCTAGAATTTATTTTTCATCTATGCTAAAATTTCATACATGACAACTAACAAACTTTTGGTGCTACACTGCACATTTATTTTTGTGGAGGTTGAAGAAATGAGTATGTACAATGCGTGATAGATTTGGGTGTCCTGGCCATTCATTGGATTTGGATTTTTCTCTTGAGGTTGGATTAGTTGTAACTAGAACATCTAGTGATTCTGGAGTCAACTCAAATTTGAGATCTATGTTGACTATTGCATTCTAGTTCACTTATGAGAGCCACTTGCGAGAAAATGTGGTAGCCATAGCTCATCAATATGTGTGCGCTATTGTTGCATCTATCTAGAGGGTTTCCATGGCATTATCTCCTTCTCACTCTACAACAAAACCCTGTGATTAACATCTAATTTAGCTCCCTTTTTAGCATCCACTATCACTTTTAGTGTATTTTCCATCATTTCTTTGGACAAAGTGGACGCTTATAATTTCACTTCTTTTGATAAAATATAATGTTGATGTTATCGCTATTATATTTTAAATTTATATATATTGGAAGTTGTTGATGATATTTTCATGGAAAATTAATATATATGATGATATTACTTATTTGCATAAATGTTGTCTGTTTCTGTTAAATTTCTTCATAAATGCTATGCAATTAATTTCAATAATTGTATCTACAATTAATTTGAATGTTTCATTATGTTATTTCATAACTATGAAGTAAATGATATATGTGAACTATTGAAATTAATGAATAATTATAATAATTTGATATAATAAATATATTAGCACACAAATGGATCTGGTTTTAGGTGTTAAATAGCAAGTGTAATGTGGTGCTAATAAGGAAGCAAAAACACGAGCTAAAACAGAATCCCACTATGTTCTCGATCTAGAAGCAACATTGGACACAAAACTTGGCGCTAAGTTGGAAGTCAATTTTGATGTTATTTTGGACGCCAAAGTAAAAGCTAAACTAGTGGCCAACAAAGGAGAAAAAATGGATGCTAAATGAGAAGCTAAATTAGGTGCCCATGAGGAAGCAAAATAAGAAGAAAGCCAAGGAGTTAAATGGGAAGCAAAATGTGGCATTAGTGTGGGAGTAAAAATGGACGATAAATTGGGCGCTTAAGTAGTAGCAAAACATGGTGCTAATGTGGGCGTAAATAAAGATGTGAAACTAGGCATAAAAAAGGATGCAACACTTAGTGCTAATGATGAAGCCAAACATGGTGTTGATATGGTAGCACAATAAGACTTTACTTTGGATGCAAAACATGGTGCTACATAGGAAGCAAAATATGCCAGCAACAATAGAAGAAATATTTGGTGTCATTGTGGTAGAAAAACATGATACAAAAAAGGAAGCAAAAAATGGTGCAAATTTGGAAGCAAAAATTGACACATATTTGGAAGTAAAACATGGTGCAAATGGGATTCTAAAGTGGTAGCACAAATGGATGAAATATTGGATGCTAATTTGGATGCAAATATGGCATGAACATATATGCAAACATAGATGCTAACATCGTGCTATTAAGAATGCAAATATGGCGCTAACGGGGATGTCATTTAGGAAGAAAAAGAGGACGCCCTCTAGGAAGTAAAATAAGACGTTATTTAGGAAGCAAACCTTGACGTTGTTTAGGAAGCAAAGTTGGACGTTATTCTGGTGTTATCCTGTGAAATGGAACTTCTTCGTCTGAGTACTGTCAATGTGTTGGTACACAAAAGGACAAAATGGGTGGAAGTGGCCATATCCCTATAGATGTTCAAGTGCTTTCATATATTGACACCTTGCCAACTGAACCTATTTGTTTTGAAATGATTAGGAGAAATTCACGACTATTTCCCTGGAAACCCGTGAATCATTAGCGAGCATTGACATTGCAACCCGCGAATACCTGGTCAGGGTTTGTATTCGCGGGTTTCCCTTATGAAAGTCGTGTATCATACACGTCATGTTAGTATTAATAGTCGTGAATGCCCTAATCCAAAAATTAAAAATAAAAACAAGTTTAGTCAATGACAGTTGGGTCCCTAATCATAACTATCCCAACTTGCCCAACCATCTCAACCTTTGTAACCTCTCTCTTTCCTCAAGTATAAATAGAGGGTAGGGGTTGAGGATAAACATCATGACTTCTATAGCAAAGTTATGTTGGTGGATTTCCTTTGGATATCTTGGAGCAGCATAACTCAGTTCCCTTGGCTAGCAGAGGAGCACTTGTTTCAGATATTGGTTGTAATTTTCCATCACTTGTTTATCAATAAAGAAAGTATTTATTCTAATATGTGTCTTTGTACTCTTATGTATGATGATTTCTGAAATGTCATATCATTTCATTGCAAACATATTATTTCATTGATCATTTATATAATATATAAGATATTGCAAGAAAGTTCTGACTCTTTGCAGGTATTGGATATTCCCTAGAAGCTATTGGAGCAAATTGGATTGAAGAAGAAAGCTAGGATCAACCGTCATAAGTAAGGTACACCTAATTTCTTCCTTATTTCTTTGTCAATTTCTTCAATGGTTGAATTTATGAAAGTTTGTTTAGTACGTTGGTAACCCTAGAGACCCTAGGTTATAAGGTTTTATTCTCCTAAACAACAGAACTAGTGACTCCACTAGGGAGTCCAACCTGTTGTGGGTCCATCCTTTTGGTTTTCTGTCAGTTTTTCTCTGATTGATCCTGTTAGTGATTTGTTTGTATTTTTCCTTTAATTGTGAGTATTTCATGCTCAGAACCTTTATGTCCTTTATTTCCCTCTTTGAAAAATTTTGACAGTATTCGCACCCTGTCAGGATATACAGTCGTGAATTGTCAGTTGTATTCGCAGGTTGCTTCGGCAATAGTCGCGTATGATACGTGGGTTTCCTTTATGACAGTCATGAATTTCCTGTAGGTGTCTGTCAGTCAGTAAGGTTTTTTCTTGTCATTCATATTTAGATCCTTCAAGAGTCTGTTCAGGTTCTTATTTAGTTTGGTATCGTTGCTTTAGGTGTATACATTTCACTGCTTGCTTGTTAATTCAAGTTTTGAGTAAGTTTGGTCTGATTTCCTCTTGTGTAAGTGTGTTTGGTCCTTCCTTCTTGACTTCGTGGCTTGGTCATTGTTGTTTATCGGTCCTTTAAGGACACTAATATGCTTGAGATTACTTTTATGGTAGTCTAAGTAAGTCATTCTTGCTACCTTTTGGATATATTAGTCCTTGCAAGTCAATAGTTCTGTTAAGTCTAGGGTTTGAGTCATCTCTGCTTGTTTGGTTAAAGTGTGTTACTATAGGATCAAATTGTTATCATTTGCATATATATGATCATATTGTTAATTTTCTCATAGTGCATTTAGTTGCATATAGTTTTTGAGTTTTTTTTTTAAAGGAAATACAAAAGCATTTTTTCATTTTTGCATTAGGTTGCATTAGTTGTTCTTTTCACTATTTTTTAAGAAAAAATAAAAAAGTTTTAAGTCTTGTAGATTCTCATATTGTTTAACAAATTCTCATTAGCTTTCATTTACCAAAAAAAAGGAAAAAAAATTGCTTTTGTAGTTGGATTCATTTTGATTTCTATACATCATTTGAGTCTATAACACCATTTAGATTCATTCCTCTACCTTTGAATAATACATCCCATTAAAAAGAACGTTTAATTAAATTTATTAGTAAGTTTCTTTATATAGGTTCGTACATCAACTAGATTAGGCTAGGTTTTTTGGACTAGGTGACTTAAACTGGTCAAAAGCAATTGATTTCAAACGTAGTGGCCTTTCAATAGGTAAATCCTCTTCTACAAGAGACAATCTAGAAATATCCTCTCACATAGGAGTTAAGCATGAGGCCACATGAGAGCTCGGTTTAGGAGATAACCCTCCACTTCCTTGTTCAATCGTCCACCAGGATTTTTATGCATTTGGGGATCTTTTCAATACCACCTCTTAGTCCCCGTGCAGTGCTGATATTGATAAGGTTTCGAGCTTAGATACCCTTCCCATACATAACGATCAGGCTTGCGACTGTTTCGCTAGACTCTCGGTGTATATTTGGTAGCCTTTAGTCTCCAGACACTAGGATCTTACACACGTGGTATTGGAATGCTATTTCTAGTACACCTACGACAGACTTGGAAGGTAATCTCGGTAGACAATTTGGGAGGGTGGTTGGATGATTCCAGCCCTTGCACCTGAAAACATCTTCACGATATTCCAAGTAACCATCCTAGATATTCACTGGTTGGACCTAGGCCCTAATCATACCAGGTTTTCCTTTGGAAGATGTATCTTCTACCTGGTGTGTCTGTGTTACTCAGGTGATTTTTTAGTGAGTTTGTTTGGCTTGTTTATGTTTAGTAAGCCTTTAGGTGTGTGATTCAAATTTATAGTTGTGGAGGACCAACCTCTTCCTCGGTCTAGAAGGTTGCAAAGCCTTCCTCCATCTACTATAGTGGAGCCTCCACTGAAACCTCAAAGTCAAAGACTTGATACAGACGGTTCCTTTGAACTGGCTGGTGTTAGTGAAGTTCCTGGTGAATCGAAACTCAAGATTAATCAGGAAGAAACATCAACAATAGAGATAGAAGACTTGCAAGTTGACGAGTTTGCAAGAAACTTTAATCCACCTCTGAATGATATGAACGATCCCGTGATAGTCCGAATCCTCCCATTTAGTTCACTTGGTTCTGGTGTTCCTTCGAGTAGAGTTATGTCTAGCTCAGGAGAGGGTATGTCTACCCCGACTACAGCCAGTTTGGCTGGTGGAGTCTTTCCTCCCCCGGCGAGTGATCCTAGACCTAGTGCATCAATTGCACCTCTTTCACCAAGTGCTCGAATAGTCCAACCATCAGCACCCTCTAGTATGGTAGGTCAGCCTAGTGGGGTGGTCACTAGGTTTCCCAATGCACCTTTTGCTTCTCCTTCGTTTACGCAAACTACTCAAAGTGGTCCAAGTGGATCCACTCTGTTCATCTAGGGTTTTCCATGGAATGGAGGACATATTCCTCCATCCACTCCTTATGTAGGTCCTTCACTTGCATATGTGGGCATGCCATCTAGAAACAAAAATGCCTTTGGTCATAATTTACATACATTTGGTCAAGTTTCGGCCGCTCCTTTCACGAGCTCTCCCTTTTCGATTTTTAGTGGAGGGATTCCTGCTCCTATGTTTCAAACTCTAGTTTCGGATGGGGATGGTCAAACCACATATCATGCACCACAAACTAGTAATCCATTGGCTTTCGGGTGGAATCCTTTCCAAAATTTTGCAACCACTTCACAACCAGTGGATGGGGGAAACCCTGCCTTCTTTTTTGGGATCCAAGGGACAGGTCCTTCCACACCCCAAAATCCTTATTGTCAAACCTCGCTTAGGCCCAAGCTTCCTTTCTTGGAAACGTTAAAGTTGTCAAATTTGTCAAAGTTAATGAATGACCTCATGTGACACAATGTGGCATGGCCACCTGTACCTATTAAGTTTCCATTAGACATTCCTAAGTTTGAAGGCAATGCTGATGAAGATCTAGGTGTGCACATTACCACTTTCCACCTTTGGAGCTATTCAAACTCACTGGACAATGCCTCTGTTGGGTTGAGGATTTTTCAGAGAACCTTGACTCATGTGGCAGCAAAATGCTACATAGAACTACCCTCTGCTGCATATGATAGTTTTCTGGATTTAGAAACTGTGTTCCTTAACCACTTTAAGCTTCCTGTCTAGTATGATGTCGGCAAATACTTGTTGTTGACATTTCAACAAAACAAGGCCACACATATTTTCAATCACATTCAGGAGTGACAAAGATGAAAGAGGCTTATTAAAGCCACTATACCTCTCGAGTTTTTATTAGAGTGGTTCTTAAATTCTCTATTGCCTTATATTTCTAAGGACGTATCCATTTCGGGGCTAACCACAGAAGAAGAGGTTATCCTAAGAGCCCCACAGTTAGACTTGATATATGCTCAATCTGGGATTTTGTATGAAAACATACTTGAGGCGCCGAGGTCGACAAATGATCAAGAGAAACCCAAGATTGGACCCCATGCCGATGGCATGGTTGGTTCAGTTAGTTCTCCCAATGTGGAATCATTGGGTAAGAAACTCCATGAATTGTCAGTGAAACAATCTGCAGTGGAGGAAGCTAAGGCTGCCACCCCCTCACCACAAAGTGCAAATGTTTTTTCACAATCTTCTTAAAAGGGCAATCAATAGCCCAGTGGGAAAAAGAAGAAGGGGAAGAAGGGTGAGGGTAACCAAAACAAGCAGAATCCCACAAACAATGCGTATGGGGGGGAAAAGACAAGAAAAATGTCAAGTTTCCTTGTAAGTTGAGCCACTGAGACCACCTTACTTATCAATTCCCTCTTAAGGAACAAGCTTATAAGCTTTTGAAGAATCAACAACCGTCTGTCCTGAAGGATCCCTTTCTCCAAAGATAGAATGTAGCTTCTATATCGAATGTACCCGAGGGAAATTCTAGTGCTCCTCCTAATCAAAATTATATCAACATGGTACGATCTATCACTTTACTCCAAACAAGAAGTAAGAATTATGAATCAGAGGCTCCGGAGAAGGGTAAGCTTACTGGTGAAACTTCTACCCCTCTCACTATTGAAAAACTAGTTGATCTAATGCCCAAGATACTGAAAGGTGTCTTTAAGAAAGCATTTCACAACCCTAATGCTAAGGCTGCTTCCAACTACTCCGTAGTTGAAGACTTAGCTCAGACTCCTTGTGCAATGTTAGCATTGGAGGTGTTACAGAGTTATACTACTCAATGGGATGCCCTCTTAGTAGCCATAGGTAGCATGGATTCATCGAGCCTGCTGGAGAAATTTAATCTTTCGAAATTTAATCTTTCAGATGTTAAAATATGCTTGACATACCATGTGGCTTTGAAATTGATGTTGTCCATGTAGGTAAAACCATTGCACATACAGTGGTTGATAAAGGTGCTTCCACGTGCGTAATTTTGATTTCTTGTTGGAAAGCCTTAGGTTCCCCAGAGCTAGTTCCATCGAACACTTTACTTACTGCTTTCAACGAAAGGTCTTTCCATCTGCAAGGTATCCTACCAGCTTTTGAAATAAAGTTGGCAATGAAATCAGTTTCTGTTGAGGTGGAAGTGATCGATGCCCCGTTGGATTATAACTTGATGTTGGGGAGAAGTTGGACTTACGCTATGTGTGGGATCACCTTGGTCATTCTCCGAGTAGTAGTGTTTCCACACGAAGGGAAGTTGGTTACTATTGACCAACTCAGTTTTACTTGGAAGGGTCATTTGGAGACTAATCACTACTACATTTCGACCAAAAATCCGACGGTCGTATTGTCGGATTTTCGACACTTCCCTGTCGCATGTACGTCGACACTATGATTTTTTTTAAGCATCGGTGAATTATCATCGGTTATCCGACATCTTTCCAATCCGTCAGTTAAGCGACGACGCAGTTTACCATCAGTTAAATGTAAATCGTCGGTTATCCGACATCTAATTCATATTAAACTTTAAACGTAAGCATCAGTACAACGTCGGTTAAGCGACGGTTCACCAAAGAAACCCGTCTATTAACCGACGAATTATAAAAACGGAAATGTCGGTTAAGCGACGGTATTCAAATTTTTTTTTTTAAATTACTTGCAAGCCGTCGGTTATCCGGCGGTTTATAGCCGTCGGTTACGCGACGGTATTCAAATTTTTAAAAAAAAAATTATCTGCAGGTCGAGCAGCTTGATCATATACGATATGGTGACGCGTGAGAAATATTAGTAATAACTCATGGGCATCCATTCTTTGAAGATAACTGCCCATTTAGATATGCCACATTCTTCAACTGTCCATTTCCATTTTCCAATTGCTGTTGACGACTTGCATGTTCCGCTTGCAAAGCTTGATAATGAAAGGATGAGCTTGCCATGTCCTTCAAATTCATTAAAGGTCTGAGTGCCTCGACAACCTCACTCATTAAAGGCCTAACTTTTGGATCTCAGCTGAGACAATGACAAGCCAATTGGGCAGCTTTTTGTGCTCCTTTAATGGAAAAGTTACCCTCCAAATGGGGGTCTATAAGACGATATAGCCTTCTTTTCTCACCAAGATAAGGGCGAGCCCACTCAACCAGATTGTGCTCCCCACTAGGCCTGTTTTTGTCCATGGCCCGTCCACCAGTTAACATTTCAAGTAGAACAACACCAAAGCTGTAGACATCACTCCTTGATGTCAAATGTCCTGAAACAAGAGAAACCTCAATGGTTTGATATATCTTTGGATTTTTCTATAATCGAAGAAATATTTATACAAAATAGCTTTTTCGCATACATAACTGACCATCTTGCATCCATACATTGCATCGAAATAGTCCCTACTATAAGAGAGAATTTCAGACAAAAAATATATCAGCATGAAAAATACGAACTCAAGCATATGCTGCCAGCTTTAAATATCGGGTGAACTGAAGCTTACTACGACAAAAAAGAACTCTTACAGGGGGCAGCATAAAAAACAGTCAGGTTGAATGAAAATGAATCATCGGAAGATTATTAACCATCCTCTGAACTAGTCTTTGTATGGATGCCTACAGAGATCTCGGAGAGAGATACATACTCAAATTTCAAAACAATATGGTATCAAAATGTGCAGTCTTCTTGCATGGCACAGTCCAGCAAACAATTGTATATTTTAACTGCTGTTATTCTTAACTCTTAATTAGATATAATCCATAAATACTTCTACATGTTCTAATCAAAAAATAATATGCACCAATTTCTCAAGTCTAGACTTTCATATTGCCCAAGTCGCACCTATCAAATCACAATTAGACATAGAAAAACAACCTAAATTTCCACTGAAATACAATACTCTAAATTTTGGGAATTCTCAGAAAAAGGTTGTAAATGCTTAAGGTGTTCTCCACACAAAACCTAGTTAAGTTCATTTTGTCCCATGCTAGTAAAACTATCATCGAGCACCGCAACTCTCAAGGCATGGTATGCTAGGACATATGATGGATGATGACCTTATAGGAAGGATATCCGTGCTCAAATCATTAGCTCCAAAAAACTACAGACCATGTGCATGAACATCTAAGTTCCATAATGACAGCTATCAATTGCAATGAGACCACCAGGTAAGATTATTTATTTATGTATCTAGGCAAAGCATAACAAAAGCAATCCTAGCTAAGGGCCCACAACTGTTTCATCAAACTTATAACTGCTCCTTGGGGGTATCCTTTTTTTACATGATGCTACATACAATCAATTGCTCGTATTGGGGCAACTTTTTGACCATAGATGCAGATTTATCTGGAAATATTATTTGCAATAAGCGAAATTTATTCTCTGTTCCCACTCTTCCCGGGTGTATTGCTTTAATAGTTATATATTTTAAAGCTTCTGGAAAGGAAGCTAGAAATAGTAATATGGACTCTTCACAATTTGACCACTAGAAAACTCTCAAAAGTCGCATTCATAAAGTACACCAATTCATTAAGAAAAGCACTATAAACCACTTGCTTCCTCCTTTTTAACATAAAACATAGAATATAATATTCTCAGACTATTCTCCAAAATTTTCCCCTTCCTAGACGAGCTAAATCAGTTCAGAAGATTTTTTGAGCTGTGAACATGATTTACACTTGAGAAAAGGATGTGTACCTTGTTGCCTATGTTGGAAGGACATGATTTTTAGTATGTACCTTGATAAATGTCAACAATCTCTGCCAAGGAATCTTGAGAATTATCACTAACAAAAAAGGACCCTATTTAGGTTTGTGGCTTTGTTTCTTGTCTTCTTAATTCACCATGCCAAAACATTGGAAAAGGGTGGTTTTTTCCAATGATCAATGTGCATTGGCCAGACTTCAACGGGGAGACTTTGTTTCTTTTGCAGCATGTGAAGTGCCACATGGAGCCTAGCCAAAACACACAATTCCAAATGCTAAAAGCATGGCTCCATATTGAAAATATTCTCAAATAAGAATCATAATACATAATGATATAATGACTTCTTGTAAACAAAAATTCAAAAAGGCCTTATGTTAAAAGCCTGTCAAATATTAGATAAGGTTGAAATCTTATTCACCAACCAAATCATTACCTCAGTTTCCTGAATGTGTGTATCTGTGCTACTGCTGCATCCTGGTGAACCCCATGAGGAAGCTTTTGTTTCTGCACAGTCATATTTGCCACATTTAACTACTTTCAAAACTCTGGGCGCACAATTTCAGTTATGACATAAACCAGAAGATTAATAAAACAGTCCATGAATTGCATCACCATCAAATCACAAAGAGCTTGCCCTAATAGGCTTTATAATAAACAAAATTAACATCCGAATATCATACTTGAGAATATCATGTGCTTTGCAGGCCATTCACTTTTAACAATGTCATCATGAATACACTCACGTTGCTGTAGAACTCTTAACTAAGCACATGCTGGGAATATGCTCACCATGGTGATAAGATAGGTGTTTTTCCTGCCAATTGCAGTGAAATTTATTTAACAACTCATTGGCATGCCCATTATGGGCACATACATCACAAAACACTTGACAGGTATCCTCAAGAAACCTTTCTTACCTTCACTATGCTGAGGTTTATCTGTGCCCTTCTAGCATAGGTAAGTCACCTTCCCACATTTCACATGTCGATCAAGACACCTCCAACCAAAACTTAGATCCACTTTTAATTATACAATTATGAATATATTTTTAGTGTTGCAGAGCTCTTATATCGGCAAAGATTGAAATAAAACTCGACATGGTGAAAGAACCAGTTGTTATGCATTAAAGGTTGCATCTGATAGTAAAATGCCAATGCATCATTGGCATGTCCATTCTCAGCATATCCAGCATCATTACATTCCATAACACCATTGCAGGCATTTTCTCAAATAATTAGTATTCAATCCCTATACTAACACATTTAGCAGATCTGTCTATGAGTGATTCCACACAAAGATATCTGCTTTTAATCCACTTTTAATTTTACACTTGTGGATTCAGTTACCTTGTTGCAAAGCTCCTAAAATGGCACATGCAAAGTGACAGAATCTAGTCTTCTGTCATCTATTCACATTTCGTGAAAGAGTTTCAGTACCTCATTCATACATCCAATATGGGCCAAACCCGCAATCACCGTGCTCCAAGATGCTATGTTTTTTTGGACATATTGACAAACATAAGATATGTATAGTTTAGGGTCCCCAAAATTGTATACATATCTATAACAGTTTCATATCTATGTATAAATATCTACAACAACATTCAATTCAAATAGTGTTCTAATCATGAAACCATGACTTGACTTACCGTCTTCACAGAGTTCCGAAATGTGCACTGGCCCAAACAGAACCACCATTGTGGTTGTGTTAGAGTTCATGTGTCATATACATTTGATAATAAAGTTTCAATGTCTCATTTGCATATCCATTTTCTGTATATGCGGCAATCATAGCAATCCATGAGACACCATTTCTTGAAGGAATTTTGCAAGGCACGTCCCATGCATCTTTTAGATTGCCCCACACTACCTGTTCATGTCTATGACAGCAATCCCTTCCGTTTTTTTCCATAAAATTGAAAACTTGATATCTATGTTTTTCAAATAAAGGGTATTGAAATCAACAAATCTGATCCCCATGCATTTTGCTATAAAAATCATTCTAATATTCGGTATGTTTTGTTTGGGGCCAGGGACAAAGCATAGCTCAGTTCCAATCACCAAGAGAAATAATGTATCCGCTAGTATCATTAGTGGACGTGAGAGCCCCACATGCAAATGAAATTGTTGGGTATGCTACATAACTGCCACTTTTTTTTTCCAAAGAAGAAATTTGGGTTGGATTAGTATTAGTTCAATCAGTCAAAGGTACACATCTTTGTGATGATATGTGCCCAGAATGGGCACATATGGGCAACTTTAAAACTCTCAACAATATTATTCATCTTACACCATTGAATCTCTTCACTACTTATTAACGTCATCCACAGAATATGCTGCTAAAAGTATAATATTTTAAGGCTTTTGACAACAAGGTTCAAGAGGGAAGCAGGGAAGTTGCAACAATGGTTCGAGAACTAGGGAAAAACTCAACCATATGCAATAATGCAATCTACCCAAATTGTTGCAGGAGAGGGTGCACTTGGGGTCAGAGCATCCAATTAAGGCAAATCATCATCGGACAACAAAAATGATGTCGAATATTTCTAAGGGGTCCTAGTTTATTTCCGAGGTTCACTTCTTTGCTCTCCGCAATGAAGATTGGGATGGATTTAGCAGACAAAATACAAGGGTTGTCTGTCAAAATCTGAGATACCAGAGCCGACATCAAAGATATCAATAATCTCGGTTGGATGAACTCTTAATGGAAAGGGGTTTTGGAAGCTGTTACACAAAACAACTAATGACTCGGATCTACAACTGGACAAAGTGGAAGGATTTGTAAGTGAAACTTAGTTGTCGGGTCTAGACCACCGCCAAGATGAAGTGGAAGGCAATATCAAGTCCTATGAAGCACAGCTGGAAGCCTTCAAGGAAACTTTGGATCATCACAAGTTTCTGTTGGTGGGTCAATTCTCCAAGCTATCTGATCTTGTTGGAAGCAGGGACAACGAAGATATTTTTGTTCAGCAGCAATCTCCTGTTCCTGTCAACATATCCAGCTCAGAGGAACAAGCATATGACAACAAGGAAGATCATGCCATGGTTAGTGGTCACAGTACCACTTAGCTCTTTCTTTACTTAGTTTTTTATGTATTTTTTTTGTCAGTTATTACTTAGCCAATATGTCAAACTCTACAGTAGAATAGTAGTTAATAGTCCTATGTTAATAGTTTCTGGCTTTTGGTCAAAAGTTTTTGGACAGATTACTATAAGAGGACCGTTAAAGCCATTTTTTTGACTGATGTAACCTTAGCTGTTGATTTCTATCAGCCTTTTATAAATGAAATCTTACCCGTTGTTTAAAAAAATAGCAACAAGGTTTAAATGCCTACTACCTATATGAGATATAACAAAGATTTATTTCAATGGATTGATAACTAGATTTAAATCTCTTTATACAGTCAGCTTCTAAACTCTATGTGTTACCAACTTCAGGCCCCAAAGAAGCACCATAATCTCAGATTTGTTGTTATACTATTGACCCATCTCTTCCATAACAAAAAGAGAACATTCCATCTGCATGCAAATCTTGCCACCTGCTCCTGTGTTCCATGGTTTTCTTTTTGAGACCCCATCAAAACAAAGTCTATGGAAGGCCTCCGAAATTAAGCCAACCTCAAGTTTTATCATTTCAGTCTCTGATGGTTGATTCCAGGAAAAGGGCATACGATTCAATAAGCAGACACTGAAATGCTCTTGCAAAACTAAAATCCCAGAACCTACTTTTGAAAAGCTGAAATATCTATAATCCTAAGCTTCCTTGAAGAGCTTTCAAATTTATAAGAACAAAATTACAACGCCAATTATCGTCCAAAACTCATATTAAATATAAATTCTGTACCTCACTATTGCTGTTTTGAGACCAATAAATCAACTATAAAGCTAATTAGGGCCAAATGAAACAATGCCAAATATGTCACAAAGCATTGATATAAATTGCTATAAACCCTATGAATATGAAAGAACAAAACCCTATATCGGAGCTCCAACAACATGAGATTTAGTGGATGGAAAGACAAAGCACTGGTTTGGTGCTTCATTCTCACATTCTTATGAGAATAAAGCTTTGAATTACCATGGTTTAATTTTGACAAATCTCGAAAATATGCACTTTTCAAGTAACTTCAGGTGATTAATTCTATTTTGAATGGTATATTTCTAATAGTACCCATAAATAATCATTAAACCTTTACTGAAATCTCTTTTAATTTAATAAATATATTAAAGTAACCTGTATAGTTACCTTTGCCTCAACTTCTATTAAAAGCGAAGAAACTCATATTTTAGTGAAGCCAACATAGAATTATCAAAGCTGAGATGACACTAATTATTAAATTAGCAATCATCTTCATTTCGCCACTAATTGTGACCATTGTTTTGGCTGTACCTAGTACTATCCATATCTATCAATGATCAAACTTTCTCTCTTTGGGCATCTGTGTCTCTATGTATTGCATGTGCCTTTTGTACATGTGCTTTAACATAATAACTCTTATGAGGCATTGATCCAGCCAAACCTGAAGCTGACACAACTTCAAAGCATTTTGAACTAGTAATATCATAATCATCCCAAACCAATATTTTCTTCAAATTTAAATTGTTGAAAAAAACAAATATTAGCCAAATGATTCAAGAAACATGCTAAGAAGCTGAATAGCCTAAAAATTTATTTCATTCTATTATGTGATTAGATCTATGCACTCAAGTTGTGCTACTTTTAATGACGATTTCTCGCCTTCGTTCAAAGAGGAACCCCAGAGTCAATTTTCTTATTTTATCCAAGTCCAAAAGCAGCTCACAAATGTTAAATTTAAAAAAATGTCAACGTTTATATAAGGAAGCATTTTATCCAAAAAAAAGGGGAAACATCTTCCATCCAAAAAACTAAGCGTTTGCTTAGCAATTATTTCACATGGCCCTCCTATATGATCTCAAACTATGTGACAGTCATATGACCCCAATGACTCTACAACATATACCTCATCAGCTACAGCAAAGCCATTACACCCCATGTACAAGAAAAAACAATATGCCCACCAATGATTCAAAGCAAAGTGTTCAAATATAACAGAACACTGAATTAGACCAGACTGACCTGATTCATGATTATCAATTATTATCTACTTGAGGCAGATGAACTACTTGAGCAGCCATTCGCCTTTGTCTATCACGAAGATACAAGAATGTCAAAAGGCAGGCAAACAGTGTAACTAAAGTCACATTGCCATCATCAATAAGGGTCTTCTTTAACCATTTTCCTAATTTGGGAAGCATGTCAGGGAGAGAATCAATTAGTGTCACCTGCAGAGTTCACACAACCTATTCAGATTCAACGTTCACATAAAAATACCATCCATATAAAAATTGTTTCACATCATTAGCTGGACAACATTGTTTCCCAAACAAATAACTTATGAGCAATATCCAACACTCAAACGTATCATCACATTTATGTGAGCTAATTGATGAGTATGAAGTAGACCAACAAAAAGCAATAATAAAGCTTACCAGACAACTGCCACCATAGTTCTTTCTAATCCATACACTCAGAAGTGCAAGCATCACAAGCAACTTCGCAGCCCGGTCGGTCTCTAGAGCTTGATCATAATATCGTTTTGCCAAGTGCAAATCAAAAGGAAGGCCCTCTCCACGTTCATGCATGTATCCAAGATTGAACATAGCCTAAGCATTTGACTGGGAATGAGCATGCATGTAAGCCTCCACAGCACGCTCAAAATCTCTGTCAGTGCCCTGCAAGGAAAGAACAAAAAGTCAAGAGCAACTCTCAAGACCTATACAAACTGCTTTGGCATTCATATTAAGGTCCCTTGAGAAAAGAGAAACTCACCCTGCCATTATAATAGGCATCCCCAATTAAAAGTGCTGCATGCTCATTACCCTGCTCTGATGCATGCCTCCAAAGGGTGTGTGTGCATTGATGTCGTTCAACATCACTGCAGAAACCTGACTTTCCTATGCATATATCATATTCCCCAAACTTGTCAAGTATCCATGCAGCATTACTCTGTGCAACCTCATATCCAAGTTCAGCAACTCTTGAGTACAATAGCAGAGCTCTGGCAGTTTGGCCTTTCAAGTAAGAGTCTAATGCCCATCTTAACAAGGATCCCCAAGGTCCTCTCTCTGCAACAAGGTCCAGTCTAGTGCCTTTGTAAAATTTCTTTCAACTCCAGAACCTCGTGCATAAATTTCTCCAAGAAATTCCATCGAATTTGTGTCTCCCTTTTCAACCGCTTTAAGAAACCATGACAATGCTTTCCTATGGTCACGGTGAACCCCTCTCAAACCAAAGTAATAAAATATACCAAGTCTATACATTGACATTGCACTCCCTTTCTGGGCTTGATATTCAATAATTTGGAAATCATCATCTTCCTCACCACGTGACTTCCTCAATGCTTCTTTGTTCTCTTCAGCTCCATCATTGATCCGAACTGGCTCAACCAAAGGTGGTTCTTTGAAACTAAAAAAGCTAGCCACCGCAACAGATGCAAGTTCTGCATAAAGCTTAACGGATTTCTCATACATCTGTGGAAAAAAGAAAGGCCATATGAGAATCCTGTTTGGGATGTTCCCATCAAATGTGAGTGAAAACATTTTTCATTCTGCCCGTGCTTGACAAATTAAATAAGTACATTACGAGAGGTTGTTGTTTGAAACATCCGGGGATCTTCGCCCGTTTTCCCCATTTTCCACGGGGAAACAATTCTTTAAGATTTTTACAGCCATATCAATGTTCCATTAAACAA
The DNA here is from genome assembly GCA_001517045.1 of Pseudotsuga menziesii. Taxonomy (NCBI): domain Eukaryota; kingdom Viridiplantae; phylum Streptophyta; class Pinopsida; order Pinales; family Pinaceae; genus Pseudotsuga; species Pseudotsuga menziesii. The sequence goes on from LPNX010954878.1 coordinate 50,594, forward strand.
AGCCTAAGGGACTAATATTGAAATTGGACGAAGAAAATGAGTTTTACAGTTTACCTGTTGGCGATAATAGGTATAGGCTAGTTCCATCTTAGACTGAAAGTTTCCACCTTCTGCAGCAAAATGATGATACAAAAAATCCTTTGCATCGCTCTGCTCAACCCCACTTCCGATCTCAAACAAAAACCCCAGTGTGGATTGGGCATGCACATAACCACCATCTGCAGCAAGATGAAGATCTGATATGGCTTCCTTCATGAGTTCAGGTTCACCTTCGCTGACTGCAAACTTTCATTTTATTAACACCAGATACATACAACCCCTCATTTGATGAAATATTCTCCCGGTTCAAAGTTTCGTCCAAAATATTTCTCCATGATCCGGGATCAAGCTCATCCACTGAACTGTCCTCCATATGCCCGAACTCGTCCCATTCATCCGAGTCCTCGTTTATAACCCCTGATTCCAATGAGTTCTCATCTTCTTCCCCTGATTCTCCCTGGGCAACTTCTTTCACTTCCTCTTCTTCTAAAAGCAAAATCATGTGGCACCCAGATGCAAGAACTGGGGTAATAGTAAGCATAAACATGATCAAGATCTTTAGAAACCTTGAACATCTCAGAGGGCCCATATCTGTCATGATACAATTCGGAACCTTCAATTGGGAATTTCTTTTTAAAAAGATATCAAACAATCCCCAAATTTCTGATTTCAGAGAACCCGTGCCCGTCTAACTCTCGATCAGATGGCATACCATATTTACCAGCATTCTCTGCAAACCTAATTGAACGTGACAAATTAAACATAAAACCCACTTTAACCTAGTTCGAAAAAACCCTAAACAGACACAATTGGCCTTGCAAAATTTGTGGTTCTGAGAAAACAGTTTCTAATCCAGAGACAGGACGATACCTATTTCATCAAAGGTATTCAAATTGAATAAAGAAATGAAAAATTATTCATTGCCAAGTGTAAAGACCGAGAATTGATTAACAAATTACGGTTTTGAACCCGCTTCTGGCATCCAGTGGGCAGCAGCTGAAGGATCTTCCGGAATATAATGGCATTTCTCAATCGGCTCTGTGGAACGATCTGTTCCTCTGATTTTCATCAAGTGACCTGGAAGATTAAATGAATCCAATAAGATATCGTAAACATAAATGTATCACAACTATTTAACCAAATGCTCGAACCCATGAATAAAACCTGCTGGAGTCTACACGTAATAACCAAAGCAATGAGGCTCTTAAGGTGAGGTCAATTCAACAATGTCTCTTCAATTTTTGGGAAGGCGCCGTCGCTTAATCGACGGTTATAAGGTGAGGTCAATTCAACAATGTCTTCCATTTTTGGGAAGGCTCCGTCGCTTAACCGACGGTTATGAGAATATCCATCGCTTAAGCGACGTTTGTGGCCACATTTACAAAAAAAAATGTATCCTTGTGATTTTTGGTAAGTTTAAAAAGAGAAATCCACACGCCGTCGAATTTTGGATCGAAATGTAGTAGTGAATGAGTCCACAATACCATTGATAGATCAGTCCAAACCAGCTAACGAGAGCTTAGGGGTGTGAATGTACGCATCATTGATGGGCACATTTGATATCCCAACCCATATTAACTACTTAGGTTCTACGAGTGTAGGGAAGTTGATCGCAATGGTTGTCGATAGAACTGGTCCTTGGGTCCTTCCTTCCCGTCATGAACCTCAAGTGCCCTTATTTGCAGTGGAAGTAGCTCACCAATCTGTTTTTAATGCCACTACCGATTCCTAGGGATGATTTTAGGGGCGAATTATAGCCCAATGGCGAATTTTAAGGGTTATCGAAAAAAAAGTGGGCGAATTTTTATATTAAAATGTTATTATTTTATTTAATATATTCACCCATTATTTATTTTGTATATAGCTATGCCAAGGTAAATCGCATTCATCTCGATTTAGGGAAAATCTAGAAAAAAAGAATATTAGCCCACAAAATTATTTATTTTTGCCCACATTCGCCTGAATTTTTCTGTCTGCGAGGAGATAGTTGCCCAAATTCACCCAATTTTTTCCGATAGGGAGGAGAAATGAAGATTGTTCGCCGGATTTATGGATAATAGTTTGAAAAATTGGTATTTCGCCCAGGATTTATGGATAATACGATTAAAAATTTGCTATTTCGCTAGGATTTATGAATATTTATGTAAACTGGTATTATTTCCACCTCGATTGGGGTAAATTGGACATAGTTCGTCCTGGATTTGGATTTGTGGACAATTATTTGAGTAAAATGTGGAGATTTAATCAATTGGGGAAGTTTTTTCACTGGATTTGGTCCATAAATTTAGTCAAGTGAGGAAGTTTTTTACCTATATAATGGTGCAAGAGTCAGGACTCAGGCTCAACATCAAGCTTGATTTCTATTGCAAATCGGTCTTTACTGTGGCTGTCAGGCTGAGTGGATTCGTGGGAAGCAATTTCAGAAAGTTTCTTCTATCTGCACTGTGCAGGTTTTTACATGTTAGTTTCTTGAATCTTCTTCTATTTGCAGTCTTTTATAGGTTAGTTGCTGTGAGCACTCAACCTTGTTGCTAGACCACAGCTTGATGGGTTTTCCAAATTGAAATCTGGATATTATTCTTTGGCACTCTGTTGATTTTAACTTTTATTCAGTTTCCAAATTCATATCCATTGCCGGTGGAAGAAAGATGGACTTTACAGGAGGTTTGGTTCTCGTTTTTAGTTCAGTTCTGGCGGAAGGGCTGGACTGACTTCTTTGAATTTCGATATTTTTAACAGGAATAGTTGATAGTGGGGACAGGCTCTAGTTTTTTGGGGCTTTATGTTGTCTTTATTTTTGCTTTCGATCTGGACCCTCTAGAGTTTATTGGATTGGTTGTAAGTTATAGTAATCAAGAGCCATGGAGCTCATTAGCCATGGATCTTCTGGTTTTCCACCTCGGGAGTCAGTGAGTTCTCTTACCTATTTCCGGTTACAGGTGCACTCCTAAAAGACGAGCACTAGATTGATTATTGGGTAGGTGGATCAGTCACCACTCTTTATACCTGGAAGAACTTACCACTAGGAGTAGAGGACCTTAATCACTTTCCTTGCTTCAGACAATACGCTAGACAGACAGGACTTCCTTTCTCTCTGCCCTAGAACTTGAGGTGAGCTGGATACTCTTTGAATAAATTTTTTTTAGTCTTTTTATTCTACCTGAGTTAGTTTCTATTGATATATCATTGAATGAGTTATTTTTTTCAGGAACCCTTAAAACAACTCTAAAACCATACTTTTATTATATTTTAGGTGTACGTGCAATTTATAAAATAGAATTAGGAACTTTGTTTAAAGCTCATACTCTTCCTACCATTTTCTGGACAATCGGTACATAGGACGTTGAGAGGGAAATTTAAGTGCCTTCTTGTGTTATCCTATCTTAATCTAATTTAAACACTGAGCATTTATGTGGGCTTGCAACATTTAGATCTACTTTAGTTCTGACTGAATCCTAGACATTCTGATGGCTATCTTATAAACTTTCTATTCACTACACTATCCCTTGTATGGTATGATGTCATTGCCAATAATTTGGGGGAACATGTAGATTCCCAAGGGAATAGTCCTACATCTCAGAGTTACCGTTCCAGTAATCAACAATGCTACACCCATGGCCACCTACTGAAAACCCATCCTTTCAATTCAAACCTACTACCAATAAGATTCCCATTCAAGTGAGCCATAGTCGATTCAGTTACCGTAGAGAAAAGCCCTGTACAGTACAGATCTTTTGCGAGTTTATTTCACCTTAACCCCAGTCAATAACAGTAACAACTAAGCTCTGTACACACTGCACATCCACCTATAGTTTTTTAATTTGCTTCATAAAGTATAGCTATATTCTAGACAGGCTACTACTTGAAGATCATACCCTGCTATTGCTATGTTTTGCAAGAACTCCACAAATAGTTCATAAAATCTTAAATGATACTTTCAATATAGATTAGGAATTTAGGTGTATACAGAATTTATCCGTTGAAAGCATGGTAGAGCATTAGAACTCTTCTTACCAAATAAAGATAACAAAATTCCAAGATTGTATTAAAAGTTTTAACATTTTCTAGAAAATTGGTTCAAATCTTTGACTCGTGAACCTGGGATGTTGAAAGGGATATTTAAATACCTTATTGTATGATTCCAACCTACAATACTGTATCTCAATAAAAATTCCAAGTTGATCATTTCTGAGGGCTTGGAACGACAATGCTTTATCCAAATCTATGTTATCGCCAACTAAAGTTGGGGTTAACATTTTGATATCTATCTTGCAAACCTCTTATTCACTACACCTTATCCTTTGCATAGTTTGAAACTTTGATGTCATCACCAATAATTTGGATGAATATGTAGATTTCCATGGTGATAGTTACTGTCCAACATCCTTGCATCTCAAAGTTACTGTTCTATTAACTAACAATGCTACACCCATGGTCACCTATAAAAAAGACACCTTATCCTTTGCATAGTTTGAAACTTTGATGTCATCACCAATAATTTGGATGAATATGTAGATTTCCATGGCGATAGTTACTATCCAACATCCTTGCATCTCAAAGTTACTGTTCTATTAACTAACAATGCTACACCCATAGTCACCTATAAAATGACTCATTCTATCTATTCAATTGTTTATCCCATTAAGAATCCCATTCAAACGAGTAATACATTTTTTCATGTAAAGTTCCAAAAACATTATGGGTTCTTGTACTCATGAATGACACCCACTATTTTTTTCCAAGAAAAAAATCATATATTTCTAGGACAGATAAACATTTACAGTGTAATGTGCATAATAGCACTTGATAATTACTCTAATCAAGCATCAAAATTAAAATTAAAAAATGCTATTTTCAATCAGAAAAAGTGTTGTTTATCCATCTTACAAAATATCAATATAACCTGCTATATATTGATATAGTCTTACATAAAAATATCTTTCCTGGTATACTCCATTCAGGTCAACATAAAACAGCAATAAAGCAGCTTTATCTAGCATCCACCATAGCTTGAGCCTTGAGACTGTTGCTTATCAACTCTAATGTTTAATCATATTAGGGATCTAATAATAGTTGGTTGTCGAGTCCCTGCATTTCTTCCTCTGAATATATTGTACCTGCTTTCAAATGTAAAGCTTGTTTAGACAGCTCATATGGATTTGTAAAACCTCTTTCTCTAGAGTCATCCTCATCAGCATCCATAGAGAGTTCATCTGTGCCCAATTATTTGTCCCTTCTGCCAGAGCAACAGTATAAAAGATTTGTGGCTTTCATTGAGAAATAAGTCTCCACCAGCTCCACTTTTCCTAGTTATGCCTTGGCAGGATCTATCTAAAGGAAACACCATGCAATGGATTTATCTATATAAGAACTGGCAATTACTCTTGGAGACTTTTCCAGCCTGTGTTTTAACTTTTCACAATTCTCCAAATACATACATGATTTGATGAATAACCTAAAGCGGAGGAATTTCCTTTTTCTGAAACATCATTTTCTTCCTGGAAAGCCATAGTGCCCAAGAGATCACACAGGACGAAAAGCCCAATGATCTCTTGCTGCCTTGTCTTTAATTCAGTTCTCCAAAATTTCAACCATAGGACCTTGCCATGCACCTAGGCTTCAAATCAATGCCAGTCATTCCTTCCAAACCTCTTTTCTGAATGAAAATTGGGCTAGCAAGAGATTGATGGTTTCATCATTTACTTTATATATAACACATTCTTGACCCTGTCATTTCTTCAATACATCCCAAGCCATAATTTTATTAGAGTGCTAACCATAAAAACCTGTATTTTAACGGAGCCTCATCTTGCAGATACGCTTCTACCACCATACACATTCCTTTGGATCCTACTCTAAGAACATTGCCTTATATCCTAAATGTGCAGTATATCTTCTTGAAGAGCAGTTTTTTGACCATCCTCGTATTTCAGCCTTGTGGCACCTTACAGTAGTCTTTGAACTTAGTGATTCCAGTTAGTAACTTCCTCTCCTTGTAGACCTAGGCTATCTGCCCTTTTCCTTCTTTGATGTGAAATTGAAGAAGGATCTGTTGCATCTTCCAAATGATGTCTACCTTGCATATTTAAAGTGGTGATTAGAGCTTTTGATAGTCGATGTTGTCCAGCACATCCAACCCACGGGTCTGTCCCTATCCTTCCTCTAGCCCCATTTCCAGATCTCTATTCCAGTTATTTCCCTACCAGAAGGAAGGCTTTGACTAATGCCTTCCAGAAGATGGAGTCTCTAACACTGATTCTGGAGGATGTCTTTTTGAAACATTACTTGGTTGATTCTAGAGACACCTTCATTATTTAAGAGCTCTTTGCTGCCAGAGCTTGTCCAAAATAGTGCATATTCTTTAAGCCTCTTTTGGTTTGGTTGTCTTTAACCATTTAAACAGGGGATTGCCCTCTTTGGTTGTCTTATTTGTTTTTTCATAAGAATTAAATGTCTTTCCCCCTTTTCTTTATTCCTTTTTCATAAGAAACTGAATTGTCTTTTCCCTTAATTTTTTCTAGCGTGCCTTCAGGGAGATATGCTGGTGAGTGCCAAGAAACAAGAATAGCTTCAAGAATAGATTTCACCAACGTTAATCTATCCCCTGTGATAACCATCTATAACACCAGTTTGACTATTTTTTCTATCTTATCATACAACCGGTTTGAGTCTGTGAATTTGTAACCGGTTTCAACATGAATTCCAAATACTTCAACCCATCATCAAAAGGAGATACATTGAAGGGTACATTTTGTGCCAACCCCCTTTCCTACACTTGCCTGAAAGTCCACTGGACAAGATTGAGGATTTATGGGTGTTCACTTCCATTCCTGTAGCTTTACAGTAGAGACCCAAGATTTCCTTATGTCTTAGCTTCTCTTACAAAACCAGTGCCAAACAAAAAATGCGGCAGAGCTATATAATATAAGACGATAATATGATTTTATTTTAATGTCCAACAAATGAGTTCTCCCAACTTTAATCCCTTTTACAATTCCTTACCTTTTATAATCATCAATAACCCTACTTAAACCTTCAAATATTAAAAGAAAAAAGAGTGGAGACATGGGACATCCATGTCTAAGGTCCCTGGAAGGGGGTAAAAATCCCGGAGGTGGAACCATTAACCAACATTGCAAATGAAACTGATGAAAACAACCCATAATCCAATTCATTATTTGAAAATTTGTACCAATGTGGATGAGCATTATGCTTAAATACAACCAACTCACTCTGTCATATGCATTGGATAAATCCAGCTTTAGAACCACGACAGATATCTTAAATTTAATCGTATGAATCTCTTCCTGTGCCACCCCCACAATCATGGATGAGCATTAACTTTCATTACGACCAACTTACCCTGTCATATGCCTGGGATATATCCAACTTTAGAACAATGGCAGGCATCTTCTTAATTTTAATTGTATGAATCCCTTCCTGTGCCACCCCCATAATATTATGTATTTGTCTTTCATGTAAAAAACCGAGTTGTTCTTGAGAGACGGATTCAGGGAAAAAGCCTGTCTTTAACCTGTTTGCTATAATTTTGGCAATTCTTTTTTGCATATATAATTACATAAGGACATTGCCCTGAAATCCTCAAAGGAATGAGAGTTATCCTTTTTTGGGATGATTCCAATAAATGGTAGAACTGGTGGCACCTAGTACCATCCTAGCAGTCGTAGACTCTTCCACCACCCTCAATAGGTCCTCTTCCAACAGGTCATGAAATCTCAAATTTAACTCCATTGTTTACAAAAGACAGCATACAGCTAACATGTGATATGCATAAAGATAATGCACTGTTTTGAATAAGGAAAGCTATAGTTAGAGTTAAGTTATAGATAAGTTCGTAATAGTTATCTCCACGGTAGATAATGGTGGGTAGGAATGCCAATGAGACTTTTATTCATTGGTAAGGTTACAAAGTTAAAGGCATCCGTCAGGGTTTCATTCACATTGTGTTCTGCCACACCTGAATTGCATGGTGGTATAGAAAGAGCTGAGGCTAGGTGCATGTCCCAGGTGACTGTGGCAAAATAAATAGTCTTCCGAGCATGGCATCTAAACCACAGTAAAAACCGTACTATTCAGTGCAGCTCCTCAGGTGTGTTTCTAAGAATTGCTTCCTTAAAAAGAGTAGTAGGAACCCTATTTAAAGAAGATCTGTGTACCTTTTGAAAACAGAGCAAAAATGATTGGTTGTAATGAAGAACATAAATCACATCAGTTTCCTGCATTTCATATCTCTGAGATGAAACCAGTCTGTCTTCTCTTCAAGGCACTCATAACTGGAAAGAGGACCTTGCCTACTTGAAAACCACCAAAAAGACTGCAAAAGAAAAAAATCATCAAAATGCAATGTATGGATAAAGCAGGCAAATCCATTTAGAGACAGGCACTTCCATACCCTTTAATCAGGCATGTGACATCTCAACCTGACTTAACAACCATGACAGTTTGTGTGAACAGTATCCCCCTTGCGAGACCACACCAGCCCGCTTTCTAGGAAAACAACTACATGATGTGAGAAGACTCAAATTCTGTTGGGGGTTGTGACAGCACCCCACTTTCACCAACCTGGATTTCCTCTAGTGAAGTGGACTTCAGTTAAACAAATGCTAGCAGTTCTAAATGTAATGGTCAAATGATGATGTAATTGGTAACCAAATAGTTTTTCAGACAGAGATCCCTTAAACTGATGAAGAATGCATGTTTGTTTTTCAACCCAAAGTCATTCTAGAAAAAAGCAGAGCTTGCAGAACAAGCATATTTAAAGATCGAAAAAAAAAAGAAGAGCTTCTTGATGAAGATGTTCCTTTGCCAGAACCAACATTTGTCCCAACTTTGAGGACAAAGCATCTTTAAGCAAAACATGTGCCCCAAGATCCCAACATATAAGCCTGTAATCATTAACTGTTGTCATAAGTCTTTCTTGTCAAGTAATAAAAGTAATGTATTAAGCTCAAATTCTATGTGAAAGCACCCAATAGACTATCAGAAGGTTTAATATGCCAAAAATAAGCCACCTAACTAAATACAATTTTATGTCCTTTAAAATGCTTAAATAGCCCTAATTGAGGCCTAAATAGCCTAATAGGTGACACCCTTTATTTAAGACTTAATAATACTATCATATTGAAAAGAGGTGCCCACATGAAGTAATATGATACTAGGAAGCAGATGGAACTCTTTTTTTCTATAAATAAGCAACTCTTACCTCTTAAAAATATCATTCGTTGCTTCTCTTAATATATTTTAATTCTCAAGGAGAATTTCCTCCATTTTGGGGGGTTGTAGATGTACCCAATTGTATTCTGGATTGTAATAACTCTTATTTTATATATCATCTAAAAATATAATGAAGAATGCTCTCTACTTCGTTACAATTTTTTTTTGTTATTATTTGGCATTTGTTGCTGTACAATTCTGTCATCTTACTAGAGAAAGTTGGGCCCATGCAGACCTTAGTCAAGATCACTTGGCTAGTTGACGGGTGATGACAGAAGGTTGAGCCATTGTTGTTTTGAGTCATAAGTGAACTATTAGGATTTCCTGATATTAACATTCACCTCCAATCGTTTGGAGGAAGATAATTTAGACAATGTCATAGATCACCAGGACAGCTATGAGCAAAATTGGGACTGGCGAAATTGCAATGATCAAAACCCATAAGCAGTCAATGCAGACCTCCCAAGCTATGGTGAGAATATGGGTGCCAATTAAAAAGAGAATTACATAACTCTGGTGAGTATATGGGTGCCAATAAAAAAGAGAGTTACATAACTCTGGTGAGAATATGGGTGCCTATTAAACAAAGAGTTACGTAAACTCTGAGTATCACCAACTCAAAATCAAAATCATCTATTGCAAATCTGTGAGAAGAACCCATGAGAAATTATTTTTGTTCTCTGATTGCCATTAGCCTTTAAGAGATGCATTGCAATCACATTTACTCAAGCCAGGAGAGTTCAACTAATATATATAAGCATATAAGAGGATCCTCGGGTATCCCTTCTGCCAATGAGTTAAATACTAATAGCCCAATAGTTCAAAGTATGGGAACAAGCCACAGAGATCACCCAAGCCACAGAGGTGCCTTAGGTCGGTCTCATTAGGCCACTCAACTGATTGAATGGGAATGTGAACCACAAGGTTCATCCAAGCAAGCCTAATTCATTAGGCCAGTCTCATTAGGCCAGCCAACATTAGGAATCCAAGGAGAGAGTCTTTTTATTAAACAAGCTGGGGAACGAGCCACTCAACAAGTAACTGCCAAACGCTCTAATTTCTTTCTTTCTTTAACACATAAAGGAGACCTGTAGCCATTTTATTGAAAAGAGACCTGTAGCCATTTTATTGAAAAGAGACCTGTAGCAATTTACACTGCATTTTTTATTGTTTTCTGTAGTTTCACTATTATGTAACTTAATTTTCCTATAACTTTATCTTTCCTGTGACGATTTTTTTCTTCTAACCTGTAGTTTGTATTATTCTTGTAACCACCAAAATTTGGAGTATGTACAAATAGTAGTGTTGGATAGATGCAATATCAATAATATTCTTTAAGGCATTCAACTTGTAATTGAGAATTAATGGAATATGGTAGAATATCTAGTGCAATAACAATGTATGGATTTTCCTAAATAGTTAAATTATTTCATGTAGGTAGTGTGTTAAATAGGGTTTCCTAATGAAAGATTGGTTATCTACACATACAACGTTTACATATCACAAGTCCACATCCCATATTAATAATTAGAGGTAGCAGAGTATATCCTAAAATATAAATTGATTGACAACCAATATTCTATAACTGAACAA
>LPNX010954878.1:66785-93073 GCA_001517045.1 Pseudotsuga menziesii
TGTTGCTAAACCTTACTAAACCTTCCTAGGCTGATATGTGACTGTATTGACAATTCTATCTTGGGTCGCGACATTTGTGACCTTGCTTGATCTTGTGGGCTGTTGTAGATAGGGCCGTGACTTTTTGGGCTTCTGTATATGTCTTGTGAACCTTGTGGGCTTCTAGATCTGAACCATGAACACTTGTTAAATTGTTAAACTCATCTGTGACTGTTTAAAGGATGTTTGGATTAAGTTGTGATCATTGTGAGACCTCTAAGTTTGAACCGTAAATTTCCTAAGGTCTGTTCATCCTATTAGAAAGGGATGCAATTTTTTTAGGCCTGTTTGGAGTAGGCTATCACTGCTGGTTGTTTTGACATGTTGATATAGGTCTGTAATAATGAATTAGTAGCTTCATAATAGTGATAGATCAGATCTGAAGCAGTCCCAAACTGATGTGTGTTCAAGTGGTGGTAGGGGGGTTGATTTTTGATGGGGTTGAGACTCCCTGACCATTTGCTGGATGGACAGGTTGAATTTGTCTCTCATCTGTTGTTCTCAGAGTCCCTATCCTCTATGTTCCTCATTTTTGGTCTATCAGTTCAATTAGTATGGAGTCCTAAAGAATGCCAAACAGAATCCGAACCCCAATTCATCAGTAGTCTAGTATCTTGTGATTTTTCTTAGATTGTGTATTTCAATGACTGTCAAGGTCATACCTGCTTCAATTTATAAGGCATTCATCTATTATGATGGATCTAGATAGAAACGGGAGATAAACTACTTGTTATGTTGAGTTGGGACTTTTATAATTATATCTAAAAGCTAAAATCTAACAATACAAAGTGGGATCCCAAAAGTAGCTCCTATAAAAAGCTAAAAGTAGAACTCAAACCTAACCCCAACTCCATATATGAATTTGAGGTTATGTTTTAGGTAAAAATAGATTCTACATTATACTTTTTTGTTGTAACATTGATGATTTGAGCTACATTACTTTCATGCAGCTTATTTTAAGATTGATGGTTTGATATCTATCTCTTACATTGTCTCTTTCTTGTATCTGATAGGAAATGACTTTGGAATTTGAGAAAGCTAGGCCAAGGAGCTATCTCTTCACAGAGATAGTTTCCTAACATTAAATGATAAATAACTAATTTGACAACACTTTCGCTCAGAAAGAATGGGCTCATTCAAGTACATGAAACCATGTTGGTGTTTAGCACAAATATCTTGACAAATTTTTATGGTTTGTTTATTGCTTTTGTTTGAAGCATTTTGTCGATTTTTGAAGTTTGAGTGTATTTTGGTTAAATATTGTGTTAATTCCTTTGAATGATTCTAGTTCTCATTCGATGCTTGATTTAACCCTTTGTTGTAGCTTGAATCAAGGTTGGTTTTAGGATTTGAGAAAAGATTCTTTTATTAACTTTTAGTTGCATGAATTAATTTTCTTCAATTTTTCAATTATTTTACGCTGACTGTATATTTTCTTTGTAAATACTTATCGTTATTCAAAAAAATAAACGAGCTCTACATATCTAAGCGAAGAGAAAAATGGTCTATGCACTAGGTTCCTATGCATTGATCGTAGGATACCTATTGGCACAAGACCAATATTCATCTAATGTAATAATCAATTGGCATAATTACAATGCATAATTGTATTAGCCTCCATGACCATCATTGGCTAGTGGAGGCCAAGATCGAGCATAATGTATGATTCTATGAGTTTATCAGTTTGTCAAGATTCAGGTCCCCACATGTCTGTTGGACCATTAAGGGACGAGATAACAAGAGGAGTTCCCACTTGCCCTGAATCTAGTCAGTGCAGTTGTGTTTCACTGACACCTTCCTGTTGTGACTTGTGAGTCTACATGTTCTGTTGTTGATGATGTGATTCATGTTATTTGACTAATGTTGTTATTCTTTTATTTTGACAATATTATATAAATTAGTGAAAGATTCACCAGTTTTTACAATTTTTTATAATGAAGTTAAATATTCGCCAAGTTTTTACAACATTATATAATAAAATGAAAGATTCGCCAAGATTTTACAATATTAGATAATAAAATGAAAGATTCACCAAAATTTTACAACATTATATTATAAAATAAAATATTCGCCAAATTTTTTATATATACATATTATATTATTGATAAAATCGCCTTCAACTTTTCCTATATATCGGAGAGATTCACCCAATTTTTATACATATAATTCTAGGGGGGTTCTTAAAATCATTCCTGACCTTCATTTGAAGTAAGCTTTAGATTTTGCTCCATTGGTGTTGAAACAAGATTACAATCCTGCATACAAAATTTGTTTAATAAATCTCCAACATATTTTTTTTAGAAATGAAAATATGCTTTGGTTTTTTATCTACTTCAATTCCTAAATAATAATGTAATAATCCCAAATCTGTCATATCAAAAACCTTTTTCAACTCTCTTTTGATAGATACTATATAATCGTCATTATTTCCTGTGATAAACAAATCATCCACATAGACAACTAGATATACAACCGATCTTCCAACTTTCTTGACAAATAAAGTTGCATCATCTAGATTGAAGTGCTTATAATTCAATTTGAAAAAATTCTCAATTAACTTTTCATACCAAGCTTGAGGTGCTTGCTTCAAACCATATAAAGATTTGATTAATTTGCATACCTTCTGTTATTGACCTTTGATAGCAAAGCCTTCAGGCTGATCCATATACACATCTTCTTTTAAGTCTCCATTCAAAAACACGGTTTTAACATCCATGTGATGTATCTTCTATCCTTTTTGTGCTGCTAATGAAAACAAAGTTCGAATGGTGCCCCATTTAGCTGTAGGAGCAAATGTTTCTATGTAATCAACACCTTCTTTCTGTGCATACCCTTTTGCTACAAGTCTCGCTTTGTGTTTGTCAAGTGACCCATCTGCTTTATATTTATTCTTATATATCCACTTGCATCCAATCGGTTTGGTTCCAATTGGAGGATTCACCAACCTCCAAGTTCCATTTTTTATGAGAGCATCATACTCTCTTTGCATTGCACTTTTCCATACATCACTATTTACTACTTCTTGAAAAGATGTAGGTTCATCAAATGCATGAAAGTTTAATTCACAATATAATGTTACAAAATCATCATACCTTTTTGGAAATGTCTTAGTCTGTATCGATCTACAAACTTCTTCTTGTTGTGGTGTTTGCTTTGTTTCTTCTTTAAGAGCAGGTTCTGCATTATCCATGATAATTGGTTTATCCATTCCATTAACAATATCATCAACTGTCTCATCTTCTGTTTCATCAACTTGTGCATTAGAATCATCAACTTGTGCATTAGAAGGAAATTCCAAAACTTGACTTAGAACAGGAATCCCCCCTTCAATATTTGGAAGTTCATTATCCATTTCATGATAGATTTTTTTAGAATGAAATCTATCAAGTTGAGCAAGTTGTTTATCAATAGTGAGTGCATCTTTCTCAAACTCAAGAAATATAACATCTCTAGAAACAATAAACTTCCTGTTATCTTCATCATACAACCTATAAGCTTTAGAAGTATTAGAATTCCCAAAAAAATACACTTTCGACTTCTTGCTCCCAATTTATGTTTTTGTTGTTCAGGAATCAAAGCATAACATGTGGAACTGAAAATTCTACAATGCTTGACAGATGGAAGATGATCATGCCACATTTCATAAGGTGTTTTGAAGATGATCATGCCACATTTCATAAGGTGTTTTGTTTTGTAGTGCAGTAGAAGGACATCTATTCTTAATGTAGATAGCACAAAGAACTGCTTCTCCCAAAAACATTAACTTGACATTTTTAAAAAACATCATTGATCTTACTATATTCAAGAGTGTCCTATTCATACGTTCTGCCACACCATTTTGTTGTGGATTATAAGGAACAATTGTTTGATGTTTAATTCCATTCTCGTGCAAATATTTTTCAAAATCTTTAGATGTATATTCACCACCGTTATCAGCTCGAAGGGTTCCAATATTGAGTTGAGCTTCATTTTTAATCCATAAATGAACATTTTTGAATGTATCAAAAGCTTGAGATTTTTCTTTTAATAAATAAACCCAACACATCCTCGTAAAGTCATCAATGAAAGTCATGACATATTTGTTACCATTTTCCGATGGAAAGAGCATGGGACCACATATATCGGAGTGAACAAGACCAAGCTTTCTTGAAGCTCAAAACATAGAATCATTAAAAGGTTGTTTACTGTGCTTGCCTAAGATACAAGCATCACATGGGGAAAGTTGTGTTGGAATAGTAGGAAGCCCTTGAACTCCTTTCTGTTTCATAATCCCGAGACTGTGATAATTAATATGACCAAATATAGCATGCCACAATAAGCTGGAAGATAAATTACTATTATGTTGAACCAAATTTGCAGAATTCTGTGAATTGGATGATGTACCATTCAACTTTAAAAGTTTCTTATCTTCCACTCCATTCATTACAATCACATTATCATAAGCTCTTCTAATTTCAATGATACCATCAAACATATGTATCAAGTGATTTTGTTGTCTAATTTACACAAGATATATTAGATTTCTATTCAATTGTAGAACATACAGAAAGTATATGATCAGCAAGTCCTGATAATTTCAATCTAATAGAACCAATTCCTGAAGGTTTTAACTGAGACTTATCTGCCAAATGTACTACCCCATCAATTTGATCACTAAACGTTTCAAAGAAGTCTTTTCTAAATGTCATATGACATGTGGCTCCAGTTTCCAATAACCAAATGTCATTCCATGAAAATGAAGTACTGAAAGCTTCTTCAATTCCTAGATTACAATGTGCAACAACATACTGTACAGATTCAGGAGGGTTACCTTTATCATTTTCTTTATCTTTTACTTGCTCTTTCTTGTTAACAATTTTATCCCAAGAAGTTCTACAATAACTGGCAGTATGACCAGTTTTTCCACATCTATAACATTGTTTCTCTCCTTAATTAAATATTCCCCCCCTTCCTCTGTACTGTCCTCTTTGTCCTTTACCTTGACCTCTGCTTCTATTTTCATCATTTGCAAATTCTTTCCTTTCTGTGCAAGACACAAAGTTTCTTCATTGGGTTTAGACTCCTTCTTCCCAAATGCTTTCTCTCTTTCTGCAATTTTCTCAAAGAGTGTTTCAAAGGTCATAGCTTGGCCACTAGCTTGAAGTGATTCTAAATAATGAGTATAGATAGGGTAAAGAGCTTTAATAAATGCAGTAAGTTGAATGTCAACTTTTACACCAGTTGCATCAATTTCATGGAAAATGGCTCTAATTTCATAAGCAAGTTTCATTGGATCATTATCTTTTAATTCTAAGTTAAATAATTTCATCAACAGTTGTATGATTTCAAGCTCAGAATGTGAATCATACAAATCTTTTAGTTTCTTTAATGCTTCCCAAGCACTTTTGCTAGAAAATAAATGTCTAGTTACTTCTTCACTTACAGAGGCAATAATCAAGGCATAAGCCTTCTTGTCCTTGCTTTTCCATAATGCTAACTCTTTGGCATTAGTAGGTGGTACTGGTGCACTTTTTTCCACTTCATTTATTGCTTCTCCATCTTCCTTATCTTCTAAATTCTCATTTTCACAAATTCCATCCCACATATCATTAAAAATAAGGGTATTTTTAACTTTACAAAACCATTCCTGATAATTCCAGATAAAATAACTCCAACAATTGAAATTAAAGAATTCATTGAAATTTACTCTGTAGTAAATTTTTGTGTACAAAATACAGTCTGATATATTCTTTTCCTTTTAGCCGATGTTTTTAAAAATCTTTTTATCTTCTAAAAAGATTTCCAAAAAGGTTTAATATTTTAATTTAAAAAACCTTGCACTCAAATATAAATGGCTATTTAAAAACTTTTATTTTTTGAAAATAACTTCCCAAAGATTTGATAATTAATTTAAAAAAACCATTACACAAAAATATGAATGGCAGCTATTTTCTTTTTTAAAAGAAAAATAAAGAATTCTTCAAAACAATTACCAAAAGAATTTACTTGCAGTCTCCCATTAATGTGCAGTGTTTGTCTTTCTTCCACAATCTTTGCCTTTGCTCTGATACCACTAGCAATATAATCCCAAAGGATTACTCAACAAAATTCACATCGTCTAATAAATTATATTAATTAGAAATTTAAGTTAATTAGCAATGTCGTGGATCCTTAGCAACTCATCAAACGAAAGTTAGCATGAGCGAATCAAGGAGATGTTGAAGCAATGAAAAATAGAAATCTATATTCAAGATATTTTGTGAACAGTGGTAGAACGTATGATTGTGAAAGGAGATGAGCAGAAACCCTAATTTCATGGTAATTTACAATGAGTGAGTGGGATCTTTCTTTCCAATCTGCGACCACACGAAGTGAGATCTTTCTTGCTAATATGCGACCACAATTTATAAACCGCTCCGAGAATATCAAGTTCAACTCATCTTTCTTACCAAAATTGGGGCCATTGTTGCCAGCACCCACGTAAGGTTTTGGACTTTGGCCGAGAAAACTAGTGACGACTTTGGGTTCTGTATTAGCAAAAGTCATGGCTGAGGTTCCCAAACCCCAAATTCCTCTGGCTTACCTCCCCAGGCTCGTCGATACAGCGGATTTGTTGACTATCACATTCGGGTCGGCAGGTCTATTACTATTGCTCGGTCTGGACGTATGGTGGTCTAAGACCAAAAAAAACAATTAGATTCATGGGGAGTCTTTCGTCTTGGGAGCTCTCAGTCTTCAGTTCATGGGATTCCTTTACCGTCCCTTAGTGAGCATTTCAAACACACAGAATCTCAACCCAGCAGTCGTAAGCCACCTGTCCGACACGATTTACAATTATTAGCTCCTGATTATCGGTCAAAGGGTCGTCATGTGCGTCTTCATCAGAATCTTATTGCCGGTGGTCGCCGGCACGTCCAGAATGAACTTGTGGAGCGACATTTCAGCCTTTTCTATCCAGGCCGCGAGTGTGCTCATTCACATCTCTTACGACATCTATATCATAGTTATCAATAACTGGATTGAAAATGAGCAGGGTTTCTACTGGGATTATTGGACGGTTTGGTTGCTGGCATCAAATATATTAAGTTTTTTTTTTCGCTTGGGCTCCTCGTTCTTCTCCTGGGCTGTGCGGCTCTAGCTAGCTTGAGCGTCCAGTAGATCGTGACTCGAAAAATTACAGTGCTATTATCTGGGAACGCCGGATCGGTGGATTTAAATTTAGAATTTTGGCACGCACCTTTTTTCCAACCTACGTGGTGGATGACTTGGTTGTTTTGGTTTTAGGTTTGGGTTGCCAAACCAAGTGGTTTGGACTGTCTTATGACATAAAACATGTTTTGTACCACTTCTTCTATTTTGTGCATGATTTTGCATATGCCACGCTTGTCCACTGCTAATGAAAATTCACACACTTGTGTAACTTTGTCTGCAGATTCTGAATATGTAATTTTTATTTAAATCTATTATTTTTTCTATTTTTTATTTACTTTTAAATGGACTAACTTCAATCTAACACAAAAGGTAGGGTATTCGCTTCGGCTATAACTTTTGATTGGCTCGCCTATTTAGAAAACGGAAAAGAACCCGCACAAGAAGACACAAATACCTACATCCTAAAAAAAATGTCATTCATTGACTATGTTAAGACCAAGATGTTGTGGACCAATGCTCGGCCTTGTCATTTTAGGGCGTCACTGACTTCCTTAATTTAAAAAAAAATATAACATAAATAAATGTGAAAAAATAACGCTGCACTAGACACACCTGTTATCTACAACTCTATATATTTTTTTTCACAAAATTCCACCATTTGCATACCAAACGAGTGGACCAACACAAACATATTCATTATTTTTTGGGAAAAAAATAACATACCAACCTTAGAATAACCTCATTTTTTGGGATTTATACTTAGTTTCCATAAATAAAAGTTATATATTCCGGAAGGTAATTCGATTGTCCACGTTTCATATTCTTACACCATATTCCAAAAAGTTGTGTAGGTACCTCTAATATTGATTTTTTACGTTCAGATTTCTGTTTTTCAAGCTTAGCTTGCACTGGCCCTTAACAAAACAAGCTAAAAGTGTTAGGCACATTGATAATGAGTGGTGATTTTATTCAATAGTTGAATCTATTTAAGGTTAAGGAATGTTGGACACGTAGAAGAATGTTAAAATAAAATTTCAACTAAACAAGCAAAAAGTGTTGGACACATTGCTAATGAGTGAATTTTCTTCAATGGTTCAATCTCTTAAGATTGAGGAGTCTCCTTTATGACTCAAGTTGCACGTAGAAAAATGTTGTAACACATCCAAAGTAAAAATCATAATTTTTTTTTAAAACATACATGTTTCACGTATCATATATTATTATGTTTTAAATGTTTGTAACCTGGATGATTTACTATGACGCACAGGCTTAATGGTTTGAGATCTCTTATCCTTTATGCAGAAAGTGTTTTCATCGTTGTAAGGGTTCTGCTTCAAAAGAGGGAAGTCTAATACCTTAGGAGATGGATAGACCCTCCAGTTTAAACCTTTAACTTACTTCACGTTATTGCTACCAATTAATTTCTCTTGCAAGTATTTTATCTTGTTTCCAACACTTAACACACAAGCTACCTAGCTCGCTAGACCTAAGACATAACAAGGTGAAAGAGGTTGAAAAAGTGTTGGTGTATCCAACTATGGAACTAGGTTGGAAAGAAAGAAATTTAAATACAATGAACTGTTTTTTACGTCCGCACGTGTTTTACACCTGGATGATTAAAGAGTTTATTTAACTTTTTTTATTACCACAAAATCATTCCCTTAAGTGTAAGAACTATGCCACTATTCAGGATCAACTCTGTGTATGCCAAAGCCATGGTAGTAACTTACAGGTTCCTTAATTTCTTCATGGTTATATAAGGATTTCTTTCATCCTCTGAGGCGATCTATCTTCTCATTCTTCCTCCAATCTGAACAGTTGGGGCTTGTAGCACCAAAGGATGTTTTCCACAATTTTCACCATCGAAATTCAGCTTTAAAAACGCAAGTAAGAAATTTTGGGTTTCGCCTATGGTTTAAACTTAAAACATTTTCCTACATGTTTAATCTTGGGTTTCGCCTATGGTTTAATCTTGGGTTTCGCCTATGGTTTCACCTTGGGTGAGATTAAGCAAGTAAAATTGCTAAAAATTTTCAGTGGCAGGGTGGTGTTATTTAAGTTAAGGAGTTAGGACACTATAGAAATTAAAAATAAATAGGAAAATATAATATTTTTAAATAAAAATTACACATTTAGAATCTACAAAAAAAATATTATTTATGTTTAAGATTTCGTCAAAATTTATTGTGTGTAGCATACTGTAACCAGTGTGTAAACAACAACTTCTTCATAGATTGGAGGAAATGCCCAATTAGATATGGTTTATTATATACCATGGCACATGTTTGGTATTACCGAAGCAAACTCCAAACCATACACATAGGAATATTGGTGATATGCGAGCAAGTGAATTTGTATGGTTTAGGCGCTACAATACAAGAGTGTGTTATGTTTAAATTCAAATTACATTTCCATCCCTTATAGAATTGGAAAATGTGTGCGTGTTATAGAATTAAAAAAAAAAAGTCCACGTTATAGAAGTACAAAACATGCGCACGTTATGTAGTTCTATAACGTGTGTGTGTTATGTAGAAAAAAAACACTAGCACTATATGCAAGACATCAAATGTATGGTTAATAGTTGAGAGGGGGTGTGGAAGGGTCAAGGGCTTAGGAGGATGTTGGAAGTTCAAGTGGGGATGGTCAATAGTTGAAAGGAGGTGGGGAAGGGTCAAGGGCCTAGGAGGATGTTGGAAGTTCAAGTGGGGATTGTTAATAGTTGAGAGGGGGTGGGGAAGGGTCAAGAGCTTAGGAGGATGGTGTAAGTTTAATTGGGGATGGTTAATAGTTAAGAGGGTGTGGAGAAGGGTCAAGCGCCTAGAAGGATGTTGTAATTTCAAGTGAGTATGGTTAATAGTTAAGAAGGGGTGGAGAAGGTTCACGGGCCTAAGAGGATGTTGTAGGTTCAAGCGGAGAAAGATGAATAGAATGGGAACACTATGGGTTACAAAGGAGAAGGGGAATGGGGATTGAGAGCACTATTAGGAGGAGAATATTTGTTGAAGACGTATAGGGTTAGAAGTAGTACGTGAGACTTGAGTGATGAAGGGGGATAAGTTGGAGGGGAGGAAGTGGGTGATGGTTTTATGAGACAGAGGATCGGTGAATGGAAAGGTGGATATGGAGTATTAGAGGAGGAATAGGGTGTGTTGCAGGAGAGAGGCTGAAGGAAAGGGAAATTGAAGAGAGGGGAATGAGATGCCATAAAATAGAGAATAGGGGTTTTAATGAGGTAGGGGGTTGAGGAGAAGGGATAAGCTGAAAACATAGAGGAAGGGATTATAATACAAAGAGAGAGAGATATAATGATGAAGAGAGAGTGAGAGAGAGAATAATATAGAGAAGGATAAGGGGGAGTGAGGGAGGGATGGAGATAGAGTGAAGGAAAGAGATGGTGAGGGAGGGATAGAATTTGTGTGTGTGTGTGTGAGAGAGGGGGGGTGGTAGACACAGGGAGAGAGAGGAGGGAGGGACATACATGTGCAGGAACACATGTATAGAAATATCTATAGAGAGAGAGATATGGTGCCAAAGACAGAGGATGGAGGGGTGAGTGATGGAGATAGAGGGAGTTTGCGAGAGATATAAGCGTGGAGAGGGAGGGTGAAAAGAGATAGGGAGGGAGGAATACAAGTTGAGAGAGAGAGAGAGAGGGTAGGTAAGAGGGATAAAGTCATAGAGGGCTAGTGATTAAGGGAGAAGGGAGGGAGAGAGTGATAGAGGGAGGAATAGAGAGGGAGGTAACTAGAAGGTAGAGAGAGAGGGAGAAAGGGGCTACACACACACATAGATTGTGTGGGAGGGAGGATGAGGGGTGAGAGACAGAGAGAAAGGGGGAGGGGTGAGTAATATAGAGAGAGTTATGGAGGAAAGGATAGTGAGGGAGGTATAGAGAAGGTGGATAGAGGTTATGAGAGAGGGGGAGTGAGGGAGGGACACGCACACACATTGTTTGTAGGAATACTTCAACCAATGAAAACACTACTTGTTCCTCTATCATGCATGGTACAAGTATAGAAAAAAATACACGGTAGCATATCCTTTCCCTAGATAACTGATCTACTTGAAAAAATATCTCTCTTATGTTAGATCTGAAGGCTTGTCCTTGTTTCATGATCTTGATGTGATCTATTGTACTTGCAAAGAAACACAAGAAACAAGAAAAGGGATGAGAGCAATAAGATAAATCAATAATCTATATTAGTAATCAAGGAGACTAATAATAAATGATCAATATTAACATAAATCATAAATGGGAAAGGGAAACACTTTTGTATTAAATAATGAAAAGATAAAGCTACTTAACCAAGCCTTTATGTCAATAGCTTTGTCTCCACAAGGTCTTTGACACATTCATGCACACTCTTAACTAATACAACCTCTTTGCTCACAACACTCTCTCAAATTTTCCTCTATACTAGACTTCAATCCAACAGTATAAGGATCCTCTTCTTGGTCTCTCCTCACAAGATCCAGGAAGCTTTCTTTTATAGGCCAAGGGAATCCCAAATGAGTTGAGATATTTTGGGAAGAGGATAGGGGATGATCCTTATGGGATAGGAGGTCGATTGCCAACTCTCCCAAGTACATAGGATCACCTTCCATGAGATATTTCACTTGGAAGCTTCTCGAAACTTATATTTTTTCCTTTTTAATCTTGTCGACGCTCCTTGTAATGAGGGTAAGTGCACTGACGCACCTTGTAGTGAAGGAAAATGTGGCATCAACACCTATTGTCAATGAGAAAGGTGTGCCAGCCCTTCCTGGTGCTCTGTCATAGAAGGAAAAGTGCACCAACCAGGCTAAGAGTGGGAAAAAAGTATCCAAAAGAGTTCTTGGCCAGGGATTTTGAGGGATTAAAACACACATAGAGGTAGAGAGAGAGGGAGGAGTGACACACACACACACAAAGAGAGAGAGAGAGAGAGAGAGAGAGAGAGAGAGAGAGAGATTGTGTGGGAGAGAGAGGGGGAGGGGTGAGACACAACAAGAGAGGGGGTAGGGGGAGTGATAAAGAGAGAGAGATGTAGAGAGGTATAGTGAGAGAGGTATAAAGAAGGTGGAGAGAGGTTATGAGAGAGGGGGATTGAGGGAGGGACATACACATGCATAGAGATAGAGAGATGTGGGGGGGAAGACACACACATAGAGATCGAGAGAGATGGAATACAAAGGCAGGGAGGGATAGTCAGTAAGGCATAGAGGGATAGTGAGTAAGGGACATGCATAGCCATAGATGCCAAAAATATTCTTTAGGGATCAAGTCTTGGGTTTCCTCTCTTTACCATGTTGAGGCCTTAATACCCATATCTAATTCTCAAAACCTCTTAAAGGCATTTCCATATTTTCTTGGACACCAAGCATACCTTGATTAGGTCATGTGTGGTGCTTCAAGGAATTGTTCATTAACATGGGTTCCTTAAATATTCATTTCAAGCCTAAGGAACGAGCATATTCCCTCAATCATGTCCTAGAGGTCCCATACCTACTGCTCAAAACCACCTGATTTCACTAACAGTCGTATTCATAGTCCAAATATACATACGATATTCCATGTGTGATTTATTAAGACATCCTTCTTAGCCTTGGATGCCCAGAAGCTTTAGTTAGGGACTAAGGTGATACGTTCCTCCCCTGACCATGTCCATGGCCTTAAGAAGCATACCTAGTGCTCAAAAATGATGATGGCATGCATATCCCCATTAAGATTCAAAGGATTCACACTCAACGTCATGTGTGGTGGTTGGAGGCATCAATTTTGGCCCTAAATGGTTAACAACTTCCTCGAATACCTAAGGACCAAGTGGTTTCCCCCACCCATGTCAAGGGGCCTAATATATGTACTCATTGTTAAAAATGTTATAATGGCACTCGTATCCCAATTTCAAGGTAAATAATACCACAGAAGGATTTGTTGAGGTTGTTCAACATCTCATTCTTGGATATAGATGCCTAGAAGCATCTTCTAGGGGCTAAGGCCTAGGTTTCCTCCCCTTATTATGTCTAAGGTCCCAAGACACATACATAGTACTTAGAAACCCCTAATGGTTCCCATATCCCAATTCAAATGAAAAATATCAACATGAGAGATCAACTATGGTGATTCAAGGTGTCATTCATGGACCTTGAGCCCTAAAAGTTGGTTTACAACCTATAATTAAAGCTTTATGTACCAACCATTATTAACACCTTATCCTCCATATCTAATTGTAAAAAATTCCTAATCATGGCCATATCCCAACTTAAAGTTTGAGGATACCCTTGAGAGATCATGTGTGTTTGTTCGAGGTGTTGTTCTTGGCACTATATGTCTATGGTAGTCCTTTAGGGCCTAAGGACTAGGTTTCCTCCCTCAACCATGTCTACGGATATGTTCCTAGTGCTAACAACATTATAATGCATTTTGTATTCTCTCTTAGATGCAAAAGATCACATACAAAGGTCCTATGTGTAGGTTTGATGCCTTATTCATGGACCTCAAGACTTAAAAACTACCTTTATGGCATAAGTCTTTGTTTCCTCCCCCAAGTATGGTTAAGGGACTATGAACCATACTTAGTTCTTAAAGCCTCCTAACGGTGTCCATATTACAACACAAAGAATTGAGGTGTTGTTCTTGATGATGCTAAAATATTACTATAGGTCCTAAGTCTTGATGATGCGAACTATTGTTTTTATTCATTTACCTATCCATGCACCAAACCCATTTTTTGTGGTTCTCCATAACACATGCGTGTTTTGCTTGCCCATAATGCCTGCATGTTTTGATTCTCTATAACACACACACGTTTTGTAACTATAAAATCTGTGCATTTTTGTAACTATAAAACATGTGCACATTTTGCTTAGCCTAACCTACGTGTCATATGACATGTTATGCTCGAGCTTAACTAAACCAAGCATTACATAACATGAGCGCATTGTATTTTTATGTATCGTGAGCGTGTTTCCTAAAAGTAGGATTGCATCTGAAAGGTCCAATATCTTCTTACACACTCCCATTATCTCTCCCTCATAGTGGATTTTGGAATCACACAGAACCCTACTAACTAGCTAGTTTGTCTCGTCGACCTGCTACAACACTTGTAATCAAAATCCCGTATGAAGCGATCCATAAATTATGTCCGTCAAACAAGTTTTCCAATGGTCGTAATTGATGTAAACAAAACACAAATATTTTCCAGTCAGATAATCAGTTGTTTCAAGGATCCACCTATGTTTAACAAGAAGTCAATAGTGATGCAATCTATAAGGGCACATCATAGGTTTTAGCATCTAACTTTTGTTGTAGTGCCGTAATCTAGGTGCAACACATTCCATAAAAATGGTAGTCAGCATGTTATGTGTGGCTAATAATGCTTCCCGTAACAAACCAATAGCCATACCACTCATTTACCTAGCACAACAGTAGCACCAACAACAATGATCAATATGCACCCCACATGGTAGAATTTAATGCGTCTATGGGGTGCACATGCACCGTTGGATGTAGTGCACCACTACATCCAACAATGCATATGCACCCAACGGACACATTAAATGCTACCATGTGGGGTGCATATTGATCGCCACCACCAACATCTAAGCCTAGGTATGAAAAATATAGGTAAGTATAGGTACGCTCAAAACTACAAGAAAATTATGATAATAAAGGAGAGAAGATAAAATTTTGATCTTCATTGCTATTAAAAAACCTAGGTGATGTTGTATTGGCAGATATTTTTATGAGGTATATGCATCGGTATTTTGGCATGAATACTCATTCAAATGAAGCTCGAGGTGTAACAAATAACACAAAGAGAACCATCCCTAAGAGAAATTCATCATAATCTAACCTTTTGAAAGCCCTTTGGAGGAGTAGCCTACAACAACATCACAAGGAAATGCACATTTAAAGCTCATCATCAATTTTGATGCAATCAATTCAATTTTGTATGGTATGTTTTACCACTTATGTTCAAAATTAGTCGTCTATTTGTTCTAGAAGGAATGCGTTCCAAATTGTTCTATGTTAAGTCATAAACCATATTTTAAAAATCTAGTGGTTTATTTGATATGAGTTTTCATATTAGAACAACTGTCTAAAAATTAAACTATATTATTGAAGATTGCTACTTCAAGTACACACTTGATAGTTTATATTTTGGTTCTTTTCATAAGGAAGTACATCTAGTAAGTTAGAATCGGCTCAATGCAAACAAACAGTGGAGAAAGCCCTTACATCTAGATATTGTAATGCTTTATGTTCTAATAGATTTCTATTTGTCACTATGAAATGTTTTTTAGAATTGTGTAAAGTCTTTCAAAGTTCAAAAGTGTCGATTGTAATTTGCAAATTTCTTATTGCAAAAGACTGGAATGGTTTGAATTGATTGAGCGGATATAAATCTTACTTGTTAATCAATCTTCAAAGATTCCTAAGGATGCTCAAACTGTCTTCTCCTTCAACATAGCAACTCTCCTTCAACATAGCAACCGGACACCACACTCAATAATCCATATGATCTCATTTACTCAAGCGATAGTCTATTAGTATGAGGATATCGATACGCGATGAAAAATTAGAACATCACATAAGATGGTTGATGATGAAATCAAAACATGTCCCAAAAAGGTTGAAACATAAAATGTTCAAACTAATATTAAGCTATTGCAAGCATTAATCCAAATGAAACAAATACAAGAATCACTATTAATTGAAGTAAACAAATACAAGAATCACTATTAGAAATTTTTATCTTCGTATTTAGGTTTAAATTTAGTTTTGTAACACTTGTGTTTTTGGAATTGATTTTGATTATGTATAGTTGGATTAAGTATTGATTATTTGAGTAGATAATATATTTTTAGTTATATTTTGATTCTCAAAAATATCAAATATTTATATTTTTTATGATAAAAAAATTATAAAAATTAATTATAATTAGACTTAGATAAAAAATTCTGCTTATTTTAATTTCAATAAAAAAATTGATAAACAACTCTTATATTATTCCAAATAAATTAAAAAAATTATATTTATGTGTAAATAATACTTTAGTACATTACATATTTACACATTGATAAGCATTCTTTACTTATTAAAACTTAGTACACTTTTTCATTTTTATTAGGCTATTATATTTTTGTTACCGTTTATGAAATGGACTATTATTATTATTGATATATGACTGTTTATATGGGGACTATTAATAAAAGATGAGACTATATCAGTTTATCTTATGTGATTATGTATTTGACTTACATATATTTGATAGTAAAAAGTATAAGTTTTTAATTCTGATTTAGAAAAACAAACAAGCAAACATTCTTTAATTTTTTATGATAAAAAAGTATACAAAAGATCAGACATACCATATCATACCATATCATAGTAATTACATCGCAAAGATATCTTATGCACAAAGCAAAACTTCTCATAAACAGCCACCACATGCCCATATATAGGCCACCATCTCGAAAACAGCCAAAATCAAAAGCTGTCCAATTAGCCATAATCAAAGTTTATGAGAAAATAATCATCTCCAAGGAGCTTAAACAATAGAACACTCTCAAAACTTTCAGCTGCCCGATGTTCAAGCAAAACTTTTCATAAATAGCCACCACATGCCCATATAGATTACCCCAAATCAAAAGTTGTCCAACAACCATAATCAAAGTTTTAAGAGTAAATAAAAACAGACAAAGTCAAGGTCATCTCCCAAGAAGCTAAAAGAGTAGAACAACCTCAAAACTTTCACTTGCCCGATGTTCAGTAATCTGCCAATACCCAACCAGAACATTAGATCCAGCTTTTGCTAATACATTTGGAAGATAATTTCTCTCTCCGTAAAAATGCTTGAAATCCACAAACTCAAACATATCAGAAAATTTGATAACCTCATGAAGAATCTGGGAAAGCTGAATATTCTGAATTCTATACTTACTAGTGGCCCAGTTAATAACCAGCTCGAAGTCACCAAAAATCTGCAACTTAGAAAGATGTTTATCCAGAGCCAAAGTGAGTAGTAACTTTAAACCAAGAAGCTCAACAAAGTTATTAGAACCAAAACCCAAACCTGCTTTAAAGGTAAAAAAATGATCATCAGCGATGTAAAGCATACCACCATCTCTACAGAGTTTAGGATCACTTGTTGTTGATCCATCAAAATACCCCAAGAAAAATATTTATCAATAACTTCCTCAACAACAGATCTGATTCTTACCACAATTTTATCTTGAGGATTAGAACTCAACAAACCCAAAGAGAGAGAAGAAACTTGAGAAGGCATAAGAATAAAATCTTCAAAGCAACTCTGATTTCTTGCCTTCCATAAGAACCATAAAACAATAACAGGTAAGGATCTAATGTGCTTCACCTCCTCATTAAGACACCAGTTCTTAAGACAAGATATTACCGACTTTCCACTCGATAAGTTCTTAAGGTGTAACTTGGACTCAGGTTCAAACCAAACACTTCTGGAAAATTAGCAATCCACATCCAAATGAAAGTTAGACTAAGCATCCATCTTACGCAAATAACATCTACCATATAATGAAAACCAACAAAATATTTTTGTCTTAAGAGTAGACTTAAACTTCCATCAGACCTTCCACCGCCATGAAAATTCCACCTCGTTCCTATCCGAAACCAGCTAAAAATATCCGAAGATAATCTACAAACTTTACAATAAATTTTTTAATTCAAAATTATTTTTAATTTAATATTAACATGGATCATTAATTATATATACAAAGATAAACCAGAATGTCATGCACTACCAAAACATTTATAATTGAAAAGTACTTTTAGATTTATCTAAAAAGATAGAATATGGCAACATTAATCTCAATCCTCTATCAACTTCAAAAAAACTCATATCGTGATTATCACATTCTTTTCCTTGAAAATTCTTTCATTTAACTGAAATATAGTGACACCCACAAAATATGGCATACAGAAAATTAGAATTAATTATTGGATGGGTGTGTTATACATAATGTGTTATATGAAATGTTGTTTTGACTTTAAATTGAATTTGATTCTTTGAATGAGGCATTTTTATCTAGATTGTAGATTTCTATCCAATGGGCAAAAAGCAAAGTCAACAAAGTCAACTGTTTACTTTATTCTTTGCTTCACTCTGTTGATTTTGCTCCTTCCGTGCGGTTGATAACTTTACTTTTTGCTCAACTTTGTT
This sequence comes from Pseudotsuga menziesii, assembly GCA_001517045.1. NCBI lineage: Eukaryota > Viridiplantae > Streptophyta > Pinopsida > Pinales > Pinaceae > Pseudotsuga > Pseudotsuga menziesii. Next base: position 85,136 of record LPNX010954878.1, read on the forward strand.
GATTTTGCTCCTTCCCTGTGGTTGATAACTTTACTTTTTGCTTAACTTTGTTGATTTTGCTCCTTCCCTGGGTTGATTTCGTTGACTTTGGTCTTTGCCAATTGGATAGAAGAAAGCAATAGAGATCAGCTTAAGCATTTGAATCATGCCAAAAAAGATAAAGATGGTAAATTCACCTCTGGTTGATTCTATATTAACAAGAGCCACGTGGTGGCAATGTCCCCGACATTGTTATCATTTTTATAGTTAACTCAAAGAGTGTTTTGCAATAAAAACAATTATATTTAAATTTAGAGATGGATATTAGATCTCTGGTAATTTCAATTAGAGACAATTTTATAAGACAATGGATTGATCTTCCATCCAAAAAAAATAGTAGTATATAATTTGTATGAGTATCAAGGTAAAATTAATTTAAATTTGTTGACTATTATTTCTTTTATATTATAATTTTATAAATAATTAAATCAATATATATTATTTTTTATATTTTAAATGTCAAAAAAACTTAATTATAACCTTGTTATAGAGTCAAAACATTATGATATTAATATTCATAGTTACTAAAATACTAATATTCTATCCTATTTTCATCATCCATTAAAATATTGAAAATATTTTTATTCAATAACAAACAAGCTCACTGTTCATAAAACCTTTATCTTATAAGGAATAATCATTAAAGTTTTTATATTACAAAACATTTTAATAAATGAGTTTTGAAACTTTACCTTTTTTACTTCTTTACAATAAAAATTCTACCTATACTTATCAGCACAGTGTGGAATCGGACAGTTTATACGGATCAGACATTATATTAAAAATATACAAATTTTAATTCACAACTCCGTTTCCAACCATTTTTTGGTTTCATGAGATACCTGTTTTACGTCCAGTATTGGTTAAAACTTGAATTTTCATATATTTGTTGAAATAAATCGTAATAATATTACAACTATTATATTTTCATTATGCATAGAGTATGACAGAATTAGAAATGTCATGGAATCTACCTAGTTAGCTTTATCACCAATGATCAAAAGAAATTAGGAAAACAAAGTAATCGATAGCCCAACTCAGGTGATAAACTCAATAATTAACCCAATTTCCAATCCGGTGAAAACATGTTGTTGATAAAGCCTATGCTGTAATATGTTATAGAAACGAGTGACCAAAATGAATCTAACTTTGAAAATATTTATTCATCAAAGACAAATTAGTTTTCCTAAGTTGATGAAATGTAAAAAAAATTTAAAACAACCTATCTTTTATGAACTGAAAATATATGAAATTATCACACAAATCTTTTAAATACAAGAAAATTCCTAAATTATGTTCATAATTGATAGTCTTCTTTGTATTTTGTTTTTAAAATAATAAAACAAAATATTATCATATACAACACAAGAACACCAAACTTACTATCTTAAAATCTAATCACTGAAAAATTATGATTCACTGAGCTATTGAAAACGTAAACCTTTGTTTAAGAAAACATAGAGCAATATCTAATTAATTAAATACAAAAGATTTGAAGGTTTTAAACTATCTAACATCAACAAAAACACATATAAACTGTTAATCATATAAGAAACCTTATCTATATCAATTCTGAAAACGAAATAACTCACCTAGAGTATTGAACTAAAATGGCAAGAACCTAAGGAATCCACGCATTTTCACCTATCAAGAACTTATATACTTCAATGCAAAATTAAATAAATCTATCTATAAAAACAAGCTAACTAACTATATTAGCACAAATCCAGTAGATTCATAAATTTGCATAGATGATGGAGAAATGCATAATACAGTCATCTGCACATAATATTGAACAAGAGCTAGTGTTTTAATCAGGCAATGAGATTCATATATGAATAGAAATTATGTAACTAGAACATAAAATAAAGTGAACTAATCTAAATGCATGTGAAATCATTCAATTGACTATATATGCAAAAGATTGTGTTTGAAAAGAAAAATTAATGACATACTGTGTAATGCATTAACTTGATGAAATTTACGATGGTAAAGCTGAAAGCAAACAAAATTATTCCAAATGCAATCATGAATAAGTTAATAACATAGATACACTGCTTAAAATGTACAGAAAACTAAAAGATGCAGATCTGCAACACAGAAAGGATTCAATATAAATGAACAAAATAAAGGAATACTGTTAGAGCTAGATATAGAGATTCTAAACTAAGTACATAGGAAATGAAATCAAGTGAAACTAGAGAGTAAGTCGTCCTAGACCTAATGACGATCTCACTTCAGATTTTTTTCAAGGATTATCACTCATACCTGCTACAGAACGGGTATTGACAAAATCCATGGAATGGTATTTTATAATTATAAATTGAATCTTAAAAAAAAACAAAAAGACTTAACTTAGTTTGAAATGTATAGAATTAACCCATTACAACAAACAAACAATGCCTGAATTTTTATGTCCCCAGAACTAAATCAATAATGCAGCAATGAGTCAACAGAACTCATATAATTTCGCCGAATGACTGGGTAGAACTAAAAAAATTTAACTGATGCAGGACGAAGAAAACTCATCATTTTTTTGCCGTGACCAATAGGCCCATACTTCACAAGTTTCTTTGAATAATTATATATTATTCACATGCATGGGCAATTCTAGACATCTGATTCTTTACCACATTACATCCAGGAGACTGATGTCATCCACGGCTTGTTGTAGCCACCACGCGCTCAGATACGAACATTTCTCATCTGAGAAAATCAAGTGATTCAGATCATTTACTAATCGGTTCTCCAAAGCGATAAGAAGATCGGGATGAGCAGAAGTTTCACAGGGGTGTACAGTAGAGGTAGAGTGTCTAAAAGCTAAAACCAGAACTAATCAATGTTTAATAAAAATCTATATTTCACCTTATATGGTATCCTAATTTAATAGCTATTCAAAAACTAGGTTTCATACTATTCCCACACCAAAATTAAAGAAATCAAATATACTATGGCATTGGAAAATTGTCATATAAGATATAAAACCTGCCTACTGAAATATTCCAAGATTAAAAGGTGAAAAAGTGAGATATTTTATATAATTTTCCCTACTTCAGCGAGCTTGATGGAAACCAGACTTACGCGTCAAGATTTGAAGATTCCCTCCATGTGAGATCAAATGTAAATATGCCAGAGTCACTTTCTTCCACGCATGGTATCATTGATATGCGAGATGGATAAAACAATGAATTTGATACGATACTTGTGCCATTGAGAAGATTTGGTGATTCCCTGCAGAAAGGAACACCATCTTTTGTTATCTGAATAGAACAGTCAATGTAGTCAGCTCTATCTCTTATGGTAGCCTTATAGGCCATATCAGTACATCCTGGGTAGTCGCCACTAGCTCCGTTGTGAGAAATTATTAATGGGTTTCTTGAAAAAACAAGTTTTAGCACATTGAATGTTGCTGTCAATGTAGAGTACTCCCAATTATCGATAGAAACCGTAAGACAGAGCTTAAAAAATCAGAGGTACAAGCCAACCGAGCGATGAACCTAGTAGAAGGATGCTTGGAAAGAAAAGGGGAAATTTCATTTCTCCCAATCCCCAGAATATCAATCAATGGAATCTGTAGCTCTAATCAATTTATTAGGAAAAGCTCAATCGCTGCCACATTGCAAGACATTCAAAGCTCTTGATTGTGGCAAGTTTATGGCATTTAAGCACTAAAAATGCAGACAAGAACGGTTCGGCCATCTTTGCTTTCCAGGACTCTGTGCTCCAAAGGAGCGATGGCTTCAGTTTCTTTCATGGGAACAGAAAGCTATGAGATTTATATAAAGTAGAATCCAGAGAATTATAAAGTAGAATCCAGAGAAAGATTGCAACAATCTTCAAAAGAATCTGTAGGCGATCACATGCAGACTAGCTGTTCTATATGGATTTCTGAGACTACCAGCGATAGGCAAGCTAACAAACGAAGATGACTCATTGGAATTTATCACTATCACCGTCTTATCACCCTCTGTTCCATGCTTCATTTATTAATAATTCCATAACTAAGCTTGCTCATTGGAATCACTAATCACTATTCATACCTCATTTATTAAAATTATTGTTGTGCTGCAGTAAAATGTCAAGTCAAGCCTTAGGGCTTAGCACGCAGAGGTTCATCAACTTTTGAGCTGCAAGGCTATTAGTTGGGGATGCGGCAAACAAGCGCATCTGCCAGAGAGATTGAATCTCAATTTATGGCCACCACCATTTCAGCCATACATCTATTTTCCACTGTACTATATAAATAATAAAATAAATTGAGAATCGAAGTAATTAACTGTAACATAAATAATTGAGAATCGAAGTAATTAACTGTAACATAAATAATAAAAAAGAATTGGGATATCTTTAATAGCATGTTGAAAAGACATTGATGGTTTTTTTTGGAGAACCGAAGCAATTATGCGAAATCTGAAAACATTAAATAAACCTGCAGAGCTACCATCATGCGAAATTTGAATATAGCAGCATTGCTGATATCAACATGCCACCGGGTTGTGGGGCACACAAATCCAAGGTAACGTCATCTCACTAGACCAATGATAAGTTAAAAAAATAAACATTTAAGAAATAAAAAAAATAAAAAAAATACAGAACCTTAGTTTAAATTCTATGTTTTTTTTAGAGCACTACAAATTGCTCCAAATAATCCTCCTGTGCGATTCATATATATCCCCTTATCGGGGACATAATAAAGCGTATAGATGGGTGAAGAGATCAGCTCAAGCATTTGAATCATGCCAAAAAAGATAAAGATGGTAAATTCACCTCTAGTTGATTCTATATTAATAAAGCGTATAGATGGTAAATTCACCTCTGGTTGATTCTATATTAACAAGAGAGGCTGCAAAGCAGCAAGTCCCTGCCAAGTTGTCAGAAAGGTGAGCTTAAAACGTTAATAGTCAAAATACTGTGGACCAGTACTGGGAACCAATTGATTCAAAGTTTACCTAGCAGTGAAGGTAGAGAAAGCGATAAAGGAAAGATGACAGTGGTGTACCCACTTTTAGAAAAGTATCTTGATTGGAAAAGAGATAAAGGAAAGATGAGTTACATTATTTATTGTTTCAAAATGCTACCTAGAGGATGAACTATGTAGATCAATTGAATAGATGAGAGAGCACAAAGGCCAATGATAATGCAGTGGAACCCCACCTATGTGCCACTTTGAGGCCATGCGCAAGCTGACCAAGAAAGAAACCACGTTTAAGACATGCAAGAAGTAGGGAGAATGGGGTAAAATAAAAATTTTACCTTAAACTTATTTGAATCGAGAAAATTTTAACTCCAATGTTTCAAGCCGATCTAGCACTCAACCATGGATTTCAACTATGGTTTATTGTGTTGGTAAAATGTGGATTCCAAATAAATCAAGAGGGTAGCTTTGTAATTTTGGATCTATTTCTCCCATGGATACAAGTGTTAAAAGTGCAAGCCCTTGAATCTGGTTTTTGCTGTTATCACCCGAGTTTATTCATGATTTAACTGTACGTTATTCACTGTAGTTCTAACCCTTTTATGGTATTGGAAGTGTCGGTATCAAGAACGGTGAGGAAGTGTTATCTTTCTATATTTTTTCAAAGAACATTTTTGTTTTTTTTCTAATTGAACAGATTCTTCATTCTCTTATACTTTGGGCTTATCTTTGTTCTGTTGTCATTACAGAGAAATCTGGTTTCGTTGCGCCATCAGTGGATGTAATTGGTAGGGAAAAGGTGAAGTACAGTACAATTTGGCCATGTCAATGAGTAGATTGCAATCGTAGAAGAAGAGCATATCAATTTGAAAGGTAAGGAAGGTGTACATATCTGAAAGGAGAAAAAATTATATTTCCATTCATTTAAAACATTATCATGTTCATCCTGTGCTTCACTGGTCTCCATGAGACATTTATTATCCCTTAATCTTTGAAAACAAATTATGAATGTTAGAAGGATTTCAAATTAAATTTTGGATATGGGAACTAAATTTTGTAGATCCATATGAAGTTGAAGGTGGAGTGCTTCCAAATCTCGATGTTGTTTCCGCTCAGATGCAAGATCCTTATTCAACGCATGGATTTGTTGATTCAATTTATCAATTTCTGTTTCACAATCCTTGATATGATATTGTAATTGGGATTTAGTCTCTTTGGTGTCCTCCAACACTTATATTTCCTTAAGAGTATTGCTGATAGAAGAACCGAATATCTTCATACTTCTGAGAAAATTGACATGACAACTGCTTAGATTACTCGTACTATTGTATTCAACCTGATGAGAGAACCCATTTGCATGTATGGAATTGGCATGGGAGAATATGGAACCGAGGATGGGAACCAAGCTCTTGAAGAAAATCATAGGAGTCAGGTAGTGACATTGCTCTAAAATTGATGACGGGTGATTTTCTCTTTTGGATTGTACTTCATGGCATTCATGGTAGGGGTTGAGAGCTTCCTAGAATGGCATTTTGATTTGATGACTTTGTCGATTGACACACAGGGAGAAGTTGTTATTGGGGCTAGAAAAACCATATTTTAGCATAGTCCATTAGGCTTCACAATGACGAGGGGGTTAATCATCTAGGTGGGTCATTGAACACTCAACATTAATACTAAGACTCTTCTTTGTATCGTAGTTGGTGAAGTAAGAACGTAGTAGAAAATACAAAACTAAAGTTTAACTGCAGTTTTCATTGTATCGTAGCTGGTGAAGTAAGAACGTAGTAGAAAATACAAAGCCAAAGTTTAACTGCAGTTTTCATCTATTTTTAAGCAGGAGTCGTAGTGGTTCCTCTCCCTTCGGTGTTTATCTCTTGTTTCAGTGAGTACTAGATTCGTTGTTTATCTCTTATTTCAGTGAGTACCAGCTTACTGGATTCAATTTCAACTAGCCAAATACAATACCACTATTCATTGGCATGTCTCTGAGACTCTCATAATCATATTTCAGAACATGAGTATAGCTATTGTTCTTAGATGAAGATGAAAATATGATAGTTGAAGCTGAAAGTATGGCATACCTGATATTCTTGCATTGGTAGGAGTCTGCGTTGGTAGGGGGACTCCATGCAAAAGCTAAAGTTGGTTCTTCCATGTAAGAGTAATTCTATTCTAGTTCTCCTTGAATCCATAAGGCAAAGAACGCGCCCAGATAGAAGCCAAAGATGCAAATCAAAAGGTGTAGCTAGCCGATCATGCACACATGGGCACCATGCAACTGCCACAGATGGCTAGCATGCCAATATCAAAAGAACAACATAAGAATATGAATTTGAAATATCAAATGTCTTAGATTAATGCTGGGCCAGCCATAGCATTAAGAGAGTAGTTGCTTTTCAAAAGCCCAGCCACAGCATTAAGAGAGTAGTTGCTTTTCAAAATATATCAATCGGGTAAGGATTATTTTAAACTAAGTTAAAACTCACAAAAAAACAAAATGGCCTAGAAATGAGGCCAAATAAGGCCTCAAAATTTCTTATTGGTCAAATAAACATTGCACGAAAAAACTTATTATAAATGTTAATAATCTGTCTTGATTTCTGGGTCAAATAAACATTGCAAAAAAATACTTAGGATAAATGTTAATAGCTTTTCAAAACTTATTGGTCAAATAAACATTGCAGCGAGAAAACTTGGAGAAAACTTATTATAAATGTTAATAATCTGTCTTGATTTCTGGGTCAAATAAACATTGCATAAAAAAACTTAGGATAAATGTTAATAGCTTTTCAAAACTTATTGGTCAAATAAACATTGCATAAAAAGACTTAGGATAAATGTTAATAGCTTTTCAAAACTTATTGGTCAAATAAACATTACAGCGAGAAAACTTGGAGAAAACTTATTATAAATGTTAATAATCTGTCTTGATTTCTGGGTCAAATAAACATTGCATAAAAAGACTTAGGATAAATGTTAAT
>LPNX010954878.1:101408-124084 GCA_001517045.1 Pseudotsuga menziesii
GCTTGAATCAAGGTTGGTTTTAGGATTTGAGAAAAGATTCTTTTATTAACTTTTAGTTTCATGAATTAATTTTCTTCAAATTTTCAATTATTTTATGCTAACTGTATATTTTCTTTGTAAATAATTATCGTTATTCAAAAAAATAAACGAGCTCTACATATCTAAGCGAAGAGAAAAATGGTCTATGCACTAGGTTCCTATGCATTGATCGTAGGATACCTATTGGCACAAGATCAACATTCATCTAATGCAATAATCAATTGGCATAATTACAATGCATAATTGTATTAGCCTCCATGACCATCATTGGCTAGTGGAGGCCAATATCAAGCATAATGTATGATTCTATGAATTTATCAGTTTGTCAAGATTCAAGTCCCCACATGTCCGTTGGACCATTAAGGGACGAGATAACAAGTGGAGTCCCCACTTGCCCTGAATCTAGTCAGTGCAGTTGTGTTTCACTGACACCTTCCTGTTGTGACTTGTGAGTCTACATGTTCTGTTGTTGATGATGTGATTCATGTTATTTGACTAATGTTGTTATTCTTTTATTTTGACAATATTATATAAATCAGTGAAAGATTCGCCAGTTTTTACAATTTTTTATAATGAAGTTAAATATTCGCCAAGTTTTTACAACATTATATAATAAAATGAAAGATTCTCCAAGATTTTACAATATTATATAATAAAATGAAAGATTCGCCAAAATTTTACAACATTATATTATAAAATAAGAGATTCGCCAAATTTTTTATATATACGTATTATATTATTGATAAAATCGCCTTCAACTTTTCTTATATATCGGAGAGATTCACCCAATTTTTATACATATAATTCTAAGGGGGGTTCTTAAAATCATGCCTGCCGATTCCATCATGACTCCTTCTGTTTTTGAGTAGTCATATGAAGCTTATTTACCCTCCCTGCAACCTATGAGGACCAAATCGGTATGAACAACCATAGATGATGGATGAATCCAAAGCTGCAACATCCAACACTAAGAATTTCAAACCATGAACTACATAATCACTTTGAAATGAACACCACAACCATTGACTAAGTAGCCCATCTATAGCCAAATATATTTTCAACCACCACAAGAGTTGAACCTATTGCTATCTCAATTTAGAAGCGATGAGGTTGTAAGTTGCAATGTAACCTCCTCCTCTGTTACCAAGGTTGCAATGTAAGATGCCCTGCATACATTCCACTGCAACCAGCATGTGGGATTGTGTTTCCAAGTGTAAAGTAGAAGAACCAACAACCCTAGCTACTTTTCTCACCATCACTTTGATTGTGAAGCTAGTTATCTGTGAGATTGGGACGCATGTCCTAGATTATTTTGTTCTGACTGGGCATTAAGTATCAATGTAATCTTGAACGCTCATAGGGAACCACCCTTGCCAGTGCCCTCAAGGTTTACAGGTAATCCTTTGCGAGAAAGTCTTGTGATGAAATAAATATCTATTGTGAGTTCAACATCCTCTCCTTGGAGGTCAAAAAATCCGAGCTCATGGTCCTAGTAGTCTACTAGAGTCTCTGATAGATGGACTTGCGCTCTCATATTGGACATGAAATAGAATTTTAGCAAGTCACTTCGTTGTAATGCTTGCAAGGTTGGGGCATCTCGCATGGCCTCTATGTTCATGTCTTCATGTTCCCTTTCTCTACACTCCAAGACCATTTTTACCTGCTGATGTACATATCAAACCATTAGAATTCATTCATTTTTGTTGCATTTGTGCGTTTTTGAAAAAATTAGAGGTCGTACAGTATTTGTGATTGTGCTTTCAGCACAGCGCGATGCATACATGGGATGTAGTGCAACAACCCGCGAATAAAACGTGTTTTCGTGAGTTTAATAAAGCATACCCACGAATGATCCGTGACACTCTTAGGGCATGCATAAAAACATAAAATTTTGCATAAAAAACAAAAATTGAGTGGATAGAAAGGAGGAGAAAGAAGAGATAGCTAACTTGCAACTCACGGAATCGAAATTGCTCCAATGGTTTGTCCACAACGATCAACTGAAGTCTAAAGGTAAAACTTGCCAAATATTGTAAATTTTCCAAATGGTATGTTTATTTTGGTTTTTGAACTATTTATAGTAGAGATTTCAATTTTTTAGCCATTGTTTATAGTTTAAAATAATTTTTTTAATAATGGACTAATACCATGTTTTTTTGCTAGCTGCAATAGGTCCCGGATCATTGAAAAGTTGTTTTTCATCACATATAAGGTAGGATTTGATCCTCATTGCAAACTTTGCACTTATACCTTATCTTCCAGTAAACTTTAGGATCACCTTTTCGTCCATGGACTATGGTGTAAAACCACTTTTACCTCGTACACATCATTGTTCTTCCATGGATAGGGCCTCCTTCTCATGGGTACCCTAGTTTAGAACACTATATTGTCTTTATGGTACCCATGTCGCAGTTGTGTTTGGTTTGCAGGAGCCTTCCTTAGTTGTTTTTCATGACAAAATCAACCTCATTTTGCATCTTTTTACAAGATCTACTTGATTATAAGGCTCCCCGCACTTATGGAGTTTTCTTTAGGCCCTGGTCTGACTCCTCAAAATAGACTAGATTTCAGAGTAAACTTGTTCGTTCAGACTCGTTAAGAATAAGTGAACGATCATCGACATTGGTGGTAAGTTATCTCTTTCTCTAACCATGTATATTATTTACGCGAAAGGAATACTCTCTTTTTTGTAGAATTGAGAAGAGTATCTTTAGGCACATGTTTATCTCTTTTCCGGACCTGAGGGTCTAAACTTACGAAAAAGGAACACCCGGTATGAGCTTAGTTTTCTCTTTTTTGTGATCTGGACCCAAACATGAAAAATATTCCGAGCGTACTTTATGTCTTTATCATGCTCGCAAAACCTAAAGAACAAAACATCAAGTTTACTGTTGTAATCCCCATTTCTCGTAATCAAATGTATCTTTCTGAGGGATATTTCCTTGCTTCACACTCGTTAAAATCAGGCTATATGCTTCTTTTGAAGGTGCATCAGTCTGGTATTAGCTTACCCCTTTTTCAGACCTTGTCGACTAAGTACAAAAATGTATAACTTACTCCTTCGGGAGCTAAGAGAATTCTTCTGTGGATTGTTTTATACTTTTTCAGCCTTAGGAGACTAAATTGTACGAAAAATCACCCCCCTAGAGTCTTCTTCAGAGTTCTTAGACTCTCAAAACTATGAAAACACCAACGATCATCTACTACTTCGGGCTCGTAAAATCCACGAATCAATTAATATTAAGCATTATTCTCTCCCCTCTTCAAGCTTGTCAAAAATGAAGAGAGACTAAAGTTGACTTTCTTGGACTTGTTAAAACTTAACTAGAAAGGTAAGGAAGAATTTCTCTCTTTTGGGTTATAAACAGTGGTCGCATGCCATCCTTGAACAAAGAACTCTCTGAAATTTCTGATAGTCATGTCTCAATTTACTCTTCCAGCTCAGCGATTACTTTGAGTTTTTACTTCTCCACTTGTCTTTTACACCTGGGGAGTCTGATCATGTCTCCTACATGACAAATAAGTGTAGTTGTCATATCTTCAAATCCAAAGCTGCCTTGGGTCATCTCTGTGTCGTGCTCACTGTTCAAGGATCTGTACCTTTATCTTATTATCTCGATTCGTATGATTATCATCTCTGAGAATTCCTTGTGTCTACCTTTCCCTATCCAGTTTCCTAGTCACTCTTGTGATCTATTAAAGGATGCATTTCCTTCCTCCTCACATCACAATTTGTCATTAGCATCTCTTGAAGATGAAGACCTAGAGTTTTGGTGATGGTACCTTAGGATTCACTACCATTATTGGTGAACTCCTTAGCTTCAGTTTTCAGCACCACTCATTTACTGACATTCTATTGAGTTCCTTCCATGTTCGACTTCAACTCATCTATTCAAATGGTAGGGATTGTACTGGTTACTATGGATTTTGGACGAATACCATAGGTTCATAAACCTTTAGCCTAAGTTGCGCAAGATTCTGTTATGTTCAACAAAACTACTTCCAGTTTTGGAAGACACATCATTGCACATTGTGGCTTTGATCCACCTTTGTAATATACATGGCCTTGCTGCTCGTATCATATGATGTGATCAAATATTGTAAAGGAAATATTGTTCTATTTTATTGAACATGGCATCCTCGGATAGGATTTTGTATATGACTTTGATATGTATGTTTCAATTACCTCCCTGCAACCTATGAGGTCCAAACCGATATGAACAACAATATATGATGGATGAATCCAAAGCTGCAACATCCAACACCAAGAATTTCAAACCATGAACTACATAATCACTTTGAAATGAACACCACAACCATTGACTAAATGGCCCATCTATAGCCAAATATATTTTCAACCACCACAAGAGTTGAACCTATTGCTATCTCAATTTGGAAGCGATGAGGTCGTAAGTTGCAATGTAACCTCCTCCTCTCAATAACAAGGTGCAAATGAATTGAGAAGATGTAGGTAGCCACAATTCAAACGTTCATCAACAACCTTCTCAAATATAATGGCATGATTCAATTCTAGAGCTAAAGATTGTAATTCTCGAATGAGCAATCGAAAAGATTCTGAAGTAGTGCCAGTTTTAGATATTGGCCCTCCAATTATCATGGCACCAAGTACTTCATTACGAGATCTAATATAGTCAAATTTCTAAAGCCCAAACTTCCATTTCTCCCCCTCATTTAGATTTTCCTCTAAACAACCTTCTATACTGCCACCCTAACTCATATAGGTGCCTTACAACAACCTCTACCAACAATGAAATGACTAAACCAACACGAGAAACCCATATAAAACTATATATAATCTTAAAGTAAAACTAATTCATTCAGATCCTCTTAGTGAGTAATCCCGTAATCCTTTATACAACAGTTGTTTTAATATCCTAGCAACTTTAAGGGAATCTTTAAAGTTTGTCACTTAGAACGTGTATATATTGTATAAACATTTTTGAAGATTTGGTACCCTATAGATACTTCGAGCCCGTGTAGCAGAAACAATTGTCTTTGTCATAACTATGATTTTAGAAATTGTGAGATTATCAGTGAAGACTCCATGGCCCAATGGCTAAGGCGCTAGTCTACGAAACCAGAGATTTTGGGTTTGATCCCCAGTGGAGTTGCTGTCATTTTATTTTATCAAATTCTCTACAGTGATTATATTTATTTTCTTCCCTGTGGGATCGCTTATTTTCTTCCCTGTGGGATCGCTGGATCTAATTCTCTACAGTGATTATATTTATTTTCTTCCCTGTGGAATCGCTGGATCTTTCTCCACTGGTAGTTATTTCTGTTTGCAAAGGGAGAAGTATCACATTTATTTTCTTCAGAGAAAAATTTAGGTCACCTGGCAACGCCAGTGGAATCTCTGGTCCATTGGTAATCCTTTCTGTTTTCACAGAGAGAAGTATCACAGTGACTATACTTATTTTCTTCAAGTAGAATTTAGCTCACCGGGCAGCACAAGTGGAATCTCCAGTCCATTGGTAATTCTTTGTGTGAAGTATCACATTTTTATCGAATCCTCCACAGTGAGTGTACTTATTTTCTTCCAGTAAATTTTAGCTCACCGGGCAGCACCAGTGGAATCGCCGGATCTTTCTCCCTTGACAATTACATCTGTTTTGACAGAGAGAAGTATCACAGGACATAAATTTCTATATAAATATCGATGCCAAAAATCAACCCTAATGATAAATTCACATATAAGTAGTACTTCCAATTCTCAGGCACATAAAAGTAGAACCTCCAATTCTTAGGCAGACTGGTGCAGTTTGAGCTCTCCACAAAGCAGCATATCTGAGAACTACATAACAACTGCAAATTCACGTCTAACGTCATACATAACATCTGCAAATTCACACCCCACATGGAGAATCTCATGATTTTCTTCATAAAGAAATACAGTTCTTGAAGGAAGAAAGAAGAAGAAACAGCCATGCATGCAACATTCAAGTAATAAAATATCAGAAAGAAATACGATGGTACATCTCTATTAATGCCTATTGCCTGTTGCATGCAGTTGCATCCATGCAAAGAGGCAAATGCCTATGAAACAAAAAAATGCCCAACTCTCAATTTCTTTGAGTAATTCAGTTAAACTGAGTGTCAGGCAAATTTGTCTAGGTTTCAATAAGCATGCCGCATAATGCTGTAATTTTTTAGCAGAAATATTAAATACATAATTAATATCCTATTTGAGTTTGAGTAGACTTAACTGAATTTGAGTAGACTTGCCTGAGATGCATATTTAACGCCCTGTATGAGTGTCTGAGTTTGACTAGATTTGACTGAATGTCAGTAGACTTGCCTGAGATGGTAGTATGTTTGGCCTAAAATCTGACCATAATCATTTTGCAGTTGATGGATTGCAATAATTACATGTTAACATTGCATGTTTGTAAAATGGGTTTGCAGTTGATGGATTGCAATAATTACATTTTAACATTGCACGTTTGTAAAATGGGTATTCAAGGTTGTTGTATCTCTCTTTGTATTAAGAACAATAATTATTTAGATCAGCATTTTTTATTTGATAGTTATATAAATATTTCCAACAAGTTATTCATAGGTGGAGATAAATATGGTTTTGTGTACCTTGAAGGTGTGGCATTTTACTGGTTGGTGGTATCGATATGGGCAAGCATTTCAAGGTGTACAACAATGTTGCATTCCCAAGTTTATAAAGCATTGACCACATAGATGGGTTCATCATTGGAGCACAAAGGTCTCACTAGTGATGTACGTGGGGACACTATCACATGGTGGTGAGACTACGCAATGTTGCAATATGTTGAGTGCAACTTCACTTGAATGTCCAACGATATTATATGTGTTCATTGTTCACAAACATATGTATTCAATAGATCAATGCACAAAGGAGGAGAGGGGAATGTTGATTAATTGCACAATCAATCAACAATTATGTGAGTAGGAAAGGTACTACCAACATGGACACCTTCTATGGTTTAAAGTTCATGGTATATTTAAACTTATATAGTCCGACAAATAAGTGCCCAATTATATCCCTTTTATTTCCTTTTAATCGTGTGTGTTTGTGCACTGAGCATATGTGTTGTGTCAAAGAGGGTTTGTAAGGCATTATTCACACTAAAATATTTCTTAATTTGGACACTAGCATTGGGTTTATGTGATAGCATCCTCTCTTTCCCGAGCACTAACATTATCATTGATTTCACTTGTGTTAGTTATCTATATGATATAGTTCTCATTGCGAACTTTGTGATATTGCAAGCTAACTTACTATCAACTCTCTATGCTTGTCAGTGTGTAGTTATAATCTATATGTTACCACATTTATGATTTAGATCCATGGTGATCTCCCACACCTTAATGATGGATTACATGAAATGGAGACTCCACAAAGAGCCTATCTACAACACATATTGAAGTCTCATAAGAGTTTCTTAATCTCTAGGTATGATCAATATTTATGGAAATATGTTATTCCCTTTTGTGGAAGCAGTCTTCATCGAGAAGTTGAGTAACATCAACACAAACGGATCTAGGTTAGGGTCTTATACTAACCCCATCAATAGATAGGTCCTTATGTATTGAGGCCATCTTTATTAAATAAGGCCAATAGAGTAGATATATTATGAAAGCAATATTTGTGAAAAGACTTACTAGAAGGTTCCACCTATTAGAAAGTATATATAGTGTGAAAGCAATATTTTTAAGAAGACTTACTAGAAAGTTTCACCTACTTGAAATATCCTTCACTAAGAAGGCTTACTAGAAGGTTCTACCTACTAGAAACTTTTGTCACTAAAAACTATATATAGAAGTAGAAGCAATGAAATAGGATGTCTTGTGAAGTATTTTGTAATTGGAGCTTGGCTTCACTTGGAGGTTGCCCTCTCGAAGAGGTAAGTGAACATTGTTTTAGTCAATAAAAGAAGAGGCAAGTGAACATTGTTTTAGTCAATGGAGATATTGCTATTGTAATATTTTGCTATCTACAATTGCCTATTGTTGTGACAATTTGATGTTTCATTTTGAACTCTAGCTTTATTTTGCTATTTATGATCAAGGTTTCTCATTATGCTATTAAGGTACCTAACATTTGGTATTGAAGCACTTTCCTTAGCTGAAAATTTTAGATTTCTTTTTAGGCTAGAGATGTGTTCCAACATCTATAAATAACATAGTCATATGTCGTTTAGTGGGTAAACCTATGAACGAGGAAGCTAACATTAAGAGAATACAGTTGGTACTTAGTCACATTTGTTGGACACCATTGTAACCTTTATTGGTACCCCTTCAAGTAGTACTACATCAGATAACACACGTATATGGAATTTCACTTCCACATATCCTTGGTATATTAGAAGTCCCATAGGAAACCTGCAACTAGATTTAAATAATCTGATTGACCATCTTATTGCTATAGTGGCATCGACCATAGCACTCTAAGAAAGATCATTCTTTAGTACCTGGGAAGTGCGACTGATGGCACATTTGAGCCTCCTCAGTTAGTGCCCTACGATATTGGGCTAAGTCACACTATTGTTGGACCCTACAAGTATATCAAAGAGTGATAACAACTGACACTCCCTTACCCTTAGGACCCCAAAATTCTAGAGAGGGAGAGAGAGAGAGAGTATGGGTTATGCATGTACCCTTATTTCACCACAATCCTTGTACTGTGCTAATCACTTTGGTACCACCCTTCCATACC
Organism: Pseudotsuga menziesii; assembly: GCA_001517045.1. Classification (NCBI taxonomy): domain Eukaryota; kingdom Viridiplantae; phylum Streptophyta; class Pinopsida; order Pinales; family Pinaceae; genus Pseudotsuga; species Pseudotsuga menziesii. Next base: position 110,158 of record LPNX010954878.1, read on the forward strand.
CTTTTTTGTATACCCATTTCCTCCAATGGCTAATACTTGAGGGGGTGAGCTCTCCAAAAACATTTCCCACCTGGAAACACTATATGATGAGTTGCAACACAAGTTAAACCACAAACAATCCTCTAATCAGAAAAATATCGATGACATTCATGGAAATCTTACCAAATTGGAGTCACTTTCTGACCAACTAACCTAGTTAATAATATTTTCCTCCATCATCTTCAAGATAACCAGAGACAAAACAACCTTCCCACTAGGAATAAAATAATACATCTGATCCCCATGGGTCTCACTCCATTCCACTTGTCCATGAGTTGATGAGTCACATGTGGCATAGACTTCCTAAAGTCAATAAATCCGAATTTGATGGGAAAACCCCATAGGATGGGTCACTTAGATGAAACATCATTTTTCTTTACATGGCATCACAGATGATATGATGAAACTTAAAGTGGGTGTTTTATATTTAGATATTTAACATTGGTAATGGTGGCAATGTCACAAGAAATCCTACAAGGGTTATATTGCTTGGACACAATTTATTTCCGATCTCCTTGAGCGTTTTGAAATAGACACTCATTATATAGGGAAACTAACCAAGCTCAAACAATTTGGCACATTCAAAGATTCATTTCATATTTTGAGTAGCTATCCATGAATGCATGCTCGATACTTTTTACAAGAAATGTGTCTTCATTGGTTTGAAGAAAGAGATACATGCATAGATCTTAATGGCTCATCTTACTACATGGTTGGATGCCACTCAAAGAGCTAGAGAATCCCAAAAGGTGACAAACACTCAAATAAAAAAGGCCTCATTTATTCCTCGTCTCCATCCACCTACCTTCCCTTCCACTAATCCTTCCTCATCCTCTCCACCTCTCAAGATCCAAAATTTAACTCAGTCTAAAATGGGGGAGTACCAACTCAAGGGTCTTTGCTACAACTGTGATGAGAGATATTCTCCTAAACATAAATGTAAGGATATAAATTGATTTATGGTTATTTCAAAGGACATTTCTAATGAGGACATTGATGCTAGCACCCATGAAGTCCCTCATACACATCTGGAAGACATTACCCAACTTGATCTACTGAAGGAGGAACCTTAGATCTCTTTGCATGCCTTGACTAGTCTTTCTCCCCCCAAACCCTCAAATTAATTGGCTACCTCAATCATCACAAGGTCATCATCTTAACTGATGGTGGTAGCACACATAACTTTATTCATTGTCAAGTCATCTAAGAAAAAAATTGCTATATCCATGTTGTGAACAACTTCCAAATCATGATTGCAAATGGAAGAGCTATGGAATGTGGGGGGCGTTGTGAAAATATGCAGCTTCAAATGGGTGATTATTCCCTCAAAATACACATGTTGTCTATTGACTTGGGTGGTTGTGACATTTTCTTGGTTGTTGAATGGTTACAAACATTAGGTCCTATCATCATGGATTTCAATGACTTATACATGAGTTTCCAACAGACAGGGAATCACTACACTCTTGAAGGAATTACAATGATATCTCTATAAATTACCAGTTCGCATCATATGGAAAAGCTTCTTAAAAAGGGCCATTAGGGCATTGTGGTGCAATTCCAAGCCATTTAATCTTTTGAGATCCCTTCTCAACCCATTCCTTCTAACATGCAATTAGTCTTGGACAAGCATCAGTCCATATTTGACACTCCAAAAGGACTTTCCCTTTCCCATGGTGAGCATGATCATTCCATTCCACTCATTCACGATAGCCTCCCACCTAATGTACATCTACACCACCATCCATTTTCCCAAAAAAAATGAAATTGAAAAATATCATTCAAGGGTTTCGAGTTGTTGGTGTCATTCGTCGCAGTACCAATCCCTATTCTCCCCCAGCTTTTATGGTCCTTAAGAAAGAAAGAACTTGGCACATGTGTCCCGACTTCCTTGCTTGAACAAGTTGATGACCAAGGATAAGTTTCTCATTCCTATCATTGATGACCTTCTAGATCAACTCAAGGGTGCTCACTTCTTCACCGAATTCAATCTTTCTTGTTTATCATCAAATTTGCATGAAGGAGATCGATCTTCCCAAAACCGAAGTTTCACACTCATAAAGGACATTACAAGTTCTTGGTGATACCCTTTGTCCTTTTCCATCCACCCTCCACCTTTCAAAGTCTCATGAACACAATATTTAAATCTTTTCTGCGTAAATTTGTCCTCGTCTTTTTTTATGACATCTTGATTTACAATAAATTTAAACATGTCCATGCCATCTAGCCCAGGTGGATCAGGTCCTACAACTCCTTCAACATCATCAACTCTTTCTTAAGATGCCTTCTACTAGAGAATAGTCCAACAAGTTTTCCCAACGAACCACTGCAGATTGCCCTTATGTTGAGGTTTACAGATGTCATGGTTTTCCCATTATAAGAAAGTAGGTTAGCAAGGTTATGTACCTATATGTTATGGTTTCAAACATTTTGTACGAGTACTGTGATTTTGCTAAGTCTATCTCACATTGGACATCTAAGATCGATACCCAATTCCTTCTTCTTGCTATTATTTGGAAATTGATTTTATTACGGTGCAAACTTCCTTGGGTTGTTGAGTTCAATGTAGGGTGTCAATTTACAAGAATAAAAGTCTTCTTCTTTATTTAGAAAATAAGGAATTAAGATTAATTTAAAAAATATTATCCTAGTAAGTTGTTTGCGTAATCTAATGCCTCTCTCATCAATGCAATATGCACCATGCAATATGGTGCATCTACCTCAGTTACTAGAATTCTAGGGAGCCTCATGTTAACTTCCTAAACCCCTTGGTTTGTTCTATCTAAGATTGGTGATATAAAGATAGGCCTCATGATCATGTTGTTTAGGCAATGGGAAAATGAAGATAACATAACCATAATTTCCCCCGCCACCAAAATATAGTGACAAAGTACTCTTAGTTGGGCTTATCCTAATTTTAGGTAGAGAAGAATCCCAAGCACAAACAAGGAAAGGATGGTTGGGCATGNACCCCGCCACCAAAATATAGTGACAAAGTACTCTTAGTTGGGCTTATCCTAATTTTAGGTAGAGAAGAATCCCAAGCACAAACAAGGAAAGGATGGTTGGGCATGATTTTGCGTGTTTTTTTCTACTGGACTTGAAGTCTTTGTGTATCTGAAGGGTATCCTTTTCCCTTTCATGTAGATGTCTTATTTGCAAATTATAGTGCGTATCCTTTGAACGCAGATCAGAGTGTGATTGGTTCTCGGTAGATGTGAATTTTTGGACAGTCCACATCGCATGATGAGACAGTTTTCTGGTGGGATATTTTTTGATATTATGTGTCTTTCCCCCTGTCTGGGAACTCTGGACGAGTTGTTATGAATGACATGCTGTAGCAGCTGTATGTACCAATGCCCTTTGATTCTATTGAATAACAAGGACAGGTTTTTTTCGCTTGAAAAAAAAAAGGAAAGGATGGGTGGGCATCCATTATCATAAAGCAAGAGCTTGCATACGGGACACCACATAAGGACCTTGCAACTTATCGCACAATGTAAGCATGATTCTCACAACATTTTAATTTTATGTTTATGGTTTTATTTAACATATCTTGATGTTTTTAACTGTTGTTAAATGTTTTAGATAACAATTTAGTAATACCAGGCAATTTTGATTTCTATAAATTAGGATACTTAGTTGTGGGAGCACTTACAGCTTTTATAATTATTTTAACAATTCAATGGCTTATTTAAAAAAATATTATTTTATTTTAAAATATCTCATATAAATAAATATGGTTATTATTCAAATATTATAATTATCCATAGTTTAAAAAGGTGTTTTATAAAAAAATCATTAAAAACGAAGATGTGAAATAGTGAAGTTTGACAAAGTCAAATATGGTAATTAGTCATAGTTTAAAAGATATTTTATCAAAATATTTAGTAAAAATAATAAAAATAAATATGGTAAGATAGTGAACTTGAGAAAGTGAAAAGATTAGAAGGACTAATTCACTAAGCTTCATTTTTTAAAAGGAAAAATGAGAATGAATTAGAAAAATCTCATTGCCCTCTAAGTGGCAGGGACTCTATGAACGACCTTATCATCATTTCAATTTGTTGACACACAAATTGAAGTAAGTTTCAAACTATTTATCCTAAGTTCTTCATTTTAGACTCTGAGTAAAACTTTATAGGGATGAATCAAAATGAACGACACTTTATATCAACCAATTACAAACTTTGGCTTCATCTCGAGGTTGTTCTTAAAAAAAGTATGTTAAAGTGTACATCGGTGCGTAGTGACTAGGTACTTTTTTTTATCAAGCTTGGTAATGCTAGAAATTACTCTAGCATTACTTCTCTAACATTAAATGTACTCTTCTGTTTCTTCTTAAATGTACTCTTGCACTTTCAGAATGTTGTTTGCGAGTTGCTAGTTGGTGCACCGCCTTGCAAATTCTATGTAAACACTTGCACTTTCGAAACGTTGTTTGCGAGTTGCTAGTTGGTGCACTGCCTTGCAAATTCTATGTGGCAGTTGTATCCAGTTGTTGCCATGTTGGAAGGAAGCTGCCATTTATTAGTCATTTGTCTTGACACACCACCTCCCACCACCTTAAACTTTCAGCATGTTGCTCTCATTGTCTTGAACTTCCATCGCCCTTATCTAGCGCCGACAACATCAAAACCCATCCATCTGATCTTTCTTTCATTAAGCTTACCAACGCCCTACACTTCCATCATGCTCCTCCCTATTAAGGTTAACCTTGACTCGGGATTGAGTTAAAGGTGGTTTAGGTCTAGCACATGGTTTGGGCACATGGTTTGTTGTAGTCTATGGTATTGTCCCATGGTATTGCATGTGATGAAGCCTTTATAAGGCTTGATGAGACTCCATTGTAAAGTGGCCTGGAGGTGAGCGGTGGCTAGCTCACTTGGCCGGGATGGCCCATTTTGGCCACATAATGGAGATCTTCATTGATGCTGATTTTCCGGGCATGGTATATTGTGTGTCTACCTTGAATGTTGCTTGATGTGTTTATTTCTCGATCATTATTATGTAAATGATGCTCGTTTTAACCTAACAACTGGTATCAGAGCCATGGTTTGGCTTGGTTATGCTGGTTGGTGTTGCTATGTGCGTGTGCTGTGGAAAATATTGTATGTCCAGATTTGAGCGGAACATGCTACATCACAAGAGTATGAGAGCGATCTGGTGGAAGAGCTGGGAAGCTCGCTGACAACACAAGCATGGAGATCGCGCAGGGAGGTCATTCAGGCTAGAGAGGAGAATCTAGCGGCCGGCGAGTGGGTCAAGCAAGATGACCAAACATAGGGCAGGCTCGGCAAAGAGCCACGTCGGTCTAGTGCTGAGATTGGATGGTATTTATCAGATCTAGTGTAAAGACTGTAATGCCGTAGGTATCTGCGTATAGATGTTTGGTTGCACGTCAAAAAAAAAAAAAAAAAAATTGTCCAATTTGGTGATGGTTGCGTGCATCCTAAAGATGTGAGATATCAACTCACGAAAGAAGACTTTTTTTTTTTGTTTTTTTGCCGTCGTTGAATATTCTGTGGCAAGTGTGAAGAAACCGGTCCAATAAATAAGAGAATGACCCTGTCTGGGAATTGAAATTTGCCTGCGTGAAATGAACGATTCGTGTGAAATCCGGAGGAGACGATCCATCGAGATGGAGAAAAGGCGGCTTGTGTTGCCTGCCAGCCAATCAAAGCAGCTTGAGATATTTGCTTCCAAAGAGTCGGTGCTGCAAGTAATAGAGCAGTGAATAGGCCGTATAAAAAAGAGCTGAGCCTGAGCATGAAGGAACCGTGAACTGCCGTTGCATATAGATGGGTGTTATCGCTGTAGCAGCGTTGAAGAAGATCCGGCCCTGTGAAGACAAACCAATGAAGAGCACTACACCATTTTTATTTAAGCTCTCCACGTCATTACTAAAGAGAAGTCAAATCCATGAAGCAAAGGTAAAACAATTATAAAAATAGTTTTTAAAAAAGGATCCATGCCTTTCACGTCATTTTTTTTTAAAGGGAACATTTCTTAAATGTTTTGAATCCAAAGTTAAGTGGATGTGAACTGTGATGTATAAAAAAAAAGGTGGATGATTAAATTAATAGTTTAAACTTTTAAATGAGCTTTGTTTAATATAAGCTTGGTTAATGGGTTTGGAATCCAAGCATGGAAGAGTATCCAAGATTTGCTCTATGAAATGATGATTCATGGTTCTATGAATTATGGTTAAGGATGTGGGGCTTGGGATAAGACAAGTATGGTAAAAATGTGGCAAGCATGGCATTTGGAAAGGAATGTAAGTAGAAAAGCAAGAAAGCAAGCATGGAAAGCGAGAGGATGAAGCAACAGATGATGATGGTGTAGGGTGTAGTCATCATGAAGACACATGAAGAAAAAAAATGTAATGGAGCATTTTGCATGTAAATGGGCATATGGCTGTAAGACCTCGTAAGGCATGCATACCCCTGGTAACTCACCGGTAAAGTCGGGAGATAAACCTAGGTGATAGGGGGGTGTATGTGAGATTCCTCGGTAAAACTTTGAGGGGAGTTGGTGATTACTCCAAGTCAAGTTTAAAGGGGGGATTGTTAAGGTTAACCTTGACTCGGGATTGAGTTAAATGTGGTTTAGGTCTAGCACATGGTTTAGGCATATGGTTTGTTGTAGCCCATGGTATTGTCCCATGGTATTGCATGTGATGAATCCTTTATAAGGCTTGAGGAGACTCCATTGTAAAGTGGCCTGGAGGTGAGCGGTGGCTAGCTCACTTGGTCGGGATGGCCCGTTTTGGCCACATAATGAAGATCTTCATTGATGCTGGTTTTCCCCGCATGGGGTTTCCAAGGTATATTGTGTGTCTACCTTGAATGTTGCTTGATGTGTTTATTTCTCGCTCATTATTATGTAAATGATGCTCGTTTTAACCTAACACTCTCATCGCCTTGAAATTCAATTGAAACAGGATGTTTTGTGATTCAAAATCAAAATCAAATTCAGCTACAGCCAGAGTATCATCCGTGGGAGGTGTTGGACACTATTTTTGACACCTATTTTTGCTCCATAACCCTTCAAGTCATCTCCTTAATCTTTTATATTTCATCCATAAACTCTCATGTTTCATCCATAAGGCCTTGAAATTCAACAAACTAAGGTATAATTGTTGCTCCTCTTAATGAATCGAATTGTGTAGTTTTTAAAGCATTTAAATCTAAATTTCAATAAAATTACAGAATTTGCTAACTTCCCGTAAATTCTCCTAGCTTTGGATATTTGAAAAATAGTTGGCCGCAATCTAAAACACCCAGAAGAATCCTTGATGTCCAAGGATGGATTAATTGCTAACGGATTCACGGAACAAGTTTCACAAGTGTCAAGTCAACACTAGTCAAAGCCAACCACCTGTGCTGCCATGAAGCATAGAAACACGACCGGTCCGGTTTTGTAGAGATTTTTCTTATTTTCGTGGATCTGGAGGACGAGCTTAGGGATAATGGCGAGATGCCATTATTAGTTTAGCAGAATTATAGCATTTTCAGTTTTAAACAATTAGTATAAATATTTGAACCTTTTTATGTAATTGCCATCTGACAAATGGTAAACGTCTACATTTGAAATAAATCTCATGCTTTTTGATAAGCTGTGTGTGTTGAATTTTACATGATGTGGAATCGAATTTAGTGTTGAAGGTTTCATAAATCATCCTATGTGAGCAAAGCAGTGGAGGCCCCCCTTTGCCAATCCTACGCAATCACTCATTTACTTCATCATTTTACATTGGTATGTTTTGATGTTTCTAGTAGTTTTTTACTAAAAACTTCATAGTGCATTTTACAATCCAATCTCAGTCTATGTGATGAAAGTAAGTTTTTACTTAGTAAGTTGTGTGATGCAAGTAGGTTTTCATTAGTTTACAGTAGCATATATATTTTTAATTAATGTAGATTGTTCCAGCTCCATTTTTCATTAGAAAATATACTCAGTTGTTGAATAAATCAAACACATTTTGAAATGACTTCTTGTAAAAGAATTCAATGTCTTCTTGCTTTCAACAATGAAGTAGCAATGCTATAGTTTATGGTTCTGATATTTTAAGTTATAGAATAGTTCATATCTAATATGTTGATGACTTTAAGAATTCTAATGAATACACTTTCTGTAAGGGAGTTTCGTATTTTCGAGCTTACAACATTCAAATAGTCTTAGGTTCATTTCTAAAGCATAGTAACTAGTCTAGTTCTAAGACCATAGATTTTGGATGTGCTTCTAAGTCTTAGGATTCCTAATTGGCAATTAAAATATAAGCACTGATTTACGACAGTAGATTGGGCCAACATTTGGCGTCGTTGTTGGGGAAGCATATTTAGAAATAGACATAGGAAGTTTAATTTTCTTTAAAAAAAATAAGAAAAACACAGAGAAAAAAATAGTTTTATTTTATGTCAAGACAGAGAGACGAAAAATGAAGATTTGTAAAAAAAACCCCAAAAATAGAGATAACAAGAACTTCTTCATCTGAGAAGAAAGGATTTATTGCAACAACTGTTGATACTTTCCATATGGTTGAGGAAGAAACCTCTAAAATGATGAGAGGAGGACTAACCCCAAAACAACATAGAGAATATGAAAGAAGGATGGAGATTGAAAACAAAAGAAGATAAATGGCTGAGGGAGAAGTATCAAGAGGACCAACCACAAAACAACGAAGAGAGTATAAAAGAATGTTGGAAATTGAAAACAAAAGACGAGAAGATAAAAGAAATGAAAGGGTGGAATATAGAAGAAATGAAAGAGTGGAAGATAGAGGAAATGAAGAAGAACAAGAGGCTACTTTTAAATTTCCAATCTTAGATACTAGTATCATCCTGGGAGAAGAAGTAAAAATGAAAAAAATTCCACCATTTATTTTACCTAACTTTTATGGTATGACTTCTGAAGATCTAGATTCATTTTTATTTGAATTTGATATTTTATGTTGTACCTATGGATATACTGACGATACACATAAACTTCGCCTATTTCATGCTAGTCTTAAAGCTGCTGCATTGAAATGGTTCATGGGATTAGGAAAACATACTATAACCAGTTGGGATGACATGAGAAATATTTTTCTTAAGAAATATCAAGCATACTGTAGATCTAAATATTCGAAAGATGGTATTTTTAGGATGTCCCAGCAAGAAGATAAAAGTTTAGAAAAATATCTTGAGAGATTTATGTATAACCTACAAAAATCCAATTATATTTCTTTGACTTCTGATATCATCTGAACAATCTTTTTGAAAGGTATACGAGATGAGTATGTTGATATTATTAATGTAATGGGGAAGGAGGATGCTTCCTACTTACCATTTGATGAAATTACAGAGTTATGTCAAAAGTATTCATGAGGAAAGGCCAAAAATGGAAAAATGGATGTAACATCAAAAATAACTAAATCATCAACAGGGAGTATGTCAAGAGCCGAGCTTGGAAGCTTATTAGAGGATTTTAAAATCGATATTTTGAGTACTTTAGGGACACAAGTTGAAGTATAAAAAAACAAAGAAAATACAAGAACAACAAGACCAACAAGATCAAGCTTTATCAATTTTATATCCTAAATGTAGGAAGAAACATCCATTGAAAGAATGTCCTCTAAATAATGTTCATATTTGTGGATTATGTGTAGAAAATCATAAAAATAATGATTGTTATAGGTTGAAAGAATTACAATCAGCTTGAGGAGAGGAAAGCCAAGGCATGTAGCCCATTTACCTTCTGGCACAAAAAAGACCATGGAAGCCACGTTTTCTAGGTATGTCTCAAGACTCTATGCAACATTTTTTCCAAGTTATCAATACCCTGTTCAAAATTCAGGGAATGCACCTATGCCTTGGAAAACCTGGTCTCCTCAGCCAAACCAAAACCAAACTGCTCACAATTGGTGAGGATATGCTCATGGAAATCAAACATACCAGTGGGCCTATCCACATCCTTACCAACAGTCTTTTCCTTACCCACAATACTAGCAGAATCAACCTTCATTTCCTTCACGGTTAAATACCGCTTCTCAATTAACCCAACCTCAACAACTTCAGTTACCATCTAACCAACCTCCACCTCGACCGCATTGCTACCAGTCCAACCAGTAGCAAATCCTAATAATAGAGTGGAGAAACCCATGTATAATATTGATGAAGGAACAACATTTCCATACTTAATCTTTCCTATTCAAAACATCCACTTGAGGTCTCGAAAATTTTTGGAAAAAGAATCCCCTATTATCATAGAAGAACAAATAGATAAAAAAAAAATTCCCAAAAAATCTAATATGGAAAATTTGCAGTTAGACAAACAAAATCAGAAGGATAAAATGTTAATATCTCAAACATCTTATTTTCCAAAAAAGTTAGTTAAGAAAAAATTATCGATTACTCTTCCTGAATTTGATATCTTAGATGAATTAACAAATGTATGTGTAAAAATTCCCTTATTGCAAGTTATTAAAGATATCGCAATCTATATAAAGGGAATTAAGGATTTATGTCTAAACAAGACTGACTGAAGAAATAAAAATCCACCAACAATCTAAGTAATTGGCAATTTAGCAGGATTACTGTCAAATATTGTTTTTGTTGAAAATTATGTTGATTTAGGAATTCCAATGGTAACAATAACTATCAACAACTTTTCAATCTCAAAAATATTAATTGATTTAGATGCATCTATTAATGTAATGACTCTGGAAACAATGAAATATCTAGATTTGAAAAATCTTAGACCAACTACTACAGTCTTAGAGCTAGTTGATAGATCTAAAATAGCACCAGAAGGGATACTTGAAGATATCATAGTTTCTCTGGATTCCTAGGACTATCTAGTGGATTTCCTAGTTCTTCAACCAAAATCCAATTTAGGGGGACATCCATTGATTCTTGGAAGGCCCTGGTTGGCTACAGTTGATGCTTTTATTGGTTGTAGAGCAAGAAATATGATCATTTCACATGCAACAAAAAGGAAACAGATTACACTTTATCCTTCTGCTCAAAGACCTTCTATGACAAATCAGTTATCATGGATTAATGAAACAAAGGAGAAATAGTAAGAAGTATTTCATCCTATCTTAAGTATTAATCAAGCTTTTGATTTTCAAGAGGAAAGTCATGAAGATTTGCTAGATTACTTTATTTCTGAACTAGATATCTCTGAACAATTAAGGAACATGCAATATATTGTTGTAGATCAGGTTTTAGGCCAAAACTTTCAGGAAAATTGCACAATTAATTATTTGGAAACATCATTTGATGATATTTTTTATGTTCATTCAATAACAAATTCTCATAGCAAAACCATCTAAATCAGTCTTGGGAAATACTTGAATATTGGTGCACATCTTACTTTATCACAAGAAGAACAATTGATTGTATTATTAAATAAATATCACAAGGCATTTTCTTGGGAGTATACTGACATGCCAGAAATTCATCAAGAAACATGTACTCATCATATTTACGCAGATGATAACATAAGATCTCCAAGACAACCTCAACGAAGAATGAACCCCAAATTGAAACAAATAGTTAAAGAAGAATTGTAAAAGTTATTAAATGTAGGATTTATCTACCATATTTCTGACAGTCAATGAGTTTCTCCATTAGTTGTTGTTCCTAAGAAAAATGGAAAGTGGAGAATTTGTGTGGATTACAGGAAGTTAAACAAACCGACACTTAAAGACTATTTTCCATTACCATTCATTGATCAAGTCTCAGATGCACTAGCTGGAAAAAGATATTTTTCCTTCTTAGATGGATTTAGTGGATACAATCAAATCAAAATGCATTAGAAGACTAGGACTGTTAGGATATTTAGACACTTAAGAGTTAGTTAAGATCAACTTGTGTAATATATTCGTTAGGTAAAAGTGTGTTTTTTTAGTATACATTAGTATGCATTTGTAAATATTCTAATCCGACGGTCACGATATGTTCTAGATATAGAGTGATCCGACGGTTCAACTTCTCTTAGATCATACCTACCATTAATCTGTGGCTTAACACCCGATTGGTCTATGATCTCTATTTAAAGAGCATAGAGGGTCCTTGGCTAGTTGATCGATTATGAGAAGCTCATGTAACTTTCTTTCTTTTGCATAATAAATTGCTCCAAGTAGCTATTTGGCTGGGGCCGTTGACTGTTTTCCTCTCGAGGGTTTTAACCACATGACAAACATTGGTGTATTGATCTGTGATTTGTTTGTGTGAAGCGGTTGTTCTTGATGTTCGGTCCTTTGGGAGTACCCTATGTACCCTAACATGGTATCAGAGTTTTTATGAAGAGCCGCTTTCGGTTTTGATCAAGATCTGGAACCGGTGTTGCCGAAACTTTGAAAGGGTTTCTGGTTCTGGATTTTCTATGTATTTGTGGCATGTGGGAGCTGTTCCATTGCGTCCGGAACGTCATTTCCATTGGGAAATAGTTTTCGTTTCATCGAAAACCGTTTCCGTTTGCTCCAGAAACACCAATTTCGGCAAATCTGAAGGTATAATGTTACAGTGACAGATTTGTTTTATTTTTTTTAAAATCTCTCATATTTTATCAGTCTTATAAATAGATCCGTATGTTTTAGTCTCGGACTGTTGCCTTTCTTGGCTGTGTATGCTCTTTGTCGTGCACCTTGCGTGATCGCGGCGAATCAGAAACAGTGAGGGAAAAATTTTTTTCTTGTCTTCTGGGCTACGTATGCTCTTTGTCGTGCACCTTGTGCGATTACGGCAAATCAGAAATAGCGAGAAAACTTGAAAACGTAGACTTTACGGGTAAGCTAACTAAGATCTAACCCCATTGTGTGGAAAACGTTTTTTTGTTTTTGTTTTTCGTTTTTTTGTGATTTGCAGGAAAAGAAAGCAAACACGGAAAACGAGAGAGAATAGTTAAAAAAAAAAAAAAAAACCCTTCCTCTTTCCATAGTTTTACGTACATTTTAAACTTAGCTCACTTGGTCCAAAGTTGCTTTACACCTTGATAAGTCTTGAGTTCAAATCTTATCAAGCTACTTTTTAGTGCATGCAATTTCTATTTTCAAGTTACTTTATTGTAAAAGTGCATCTCACATTAATAAAATAAAATAAAAGTGAGTCACTTAAGTCTTTTAATTTATTGCCGCACTATTTAAAAGTACATTATTGTAAAAGTGAACCTCACTTATTCTATAAAAGTGATTCACTTCAAATCAACTTTATTGTAAAGTGGTTGTCAAATGTTGATATTTGGAAGAGGGGGATTCTTTTTTTAATTTGTCAAGTTAATATCTGTCACGTCATTATTGGGGACATCTTCAACATTTCCTTTGATCAAGCATAACTTCATCGTCTGGAATCAGTTTTAAGTGCCTTTTTTTTAAACCGCATATTTTTCCGAGCTCTTCTTTGCATCCAGATAGTTAGTTTCGGTTCTTTCAGCCATTATTTTACAGTATGGCCGCCCCTTGTGATATTATACTTACAAGTTCTAACTATTTCTCATGGAAATCTTGTATGGAGGATGTTCTGCGAAGTAGGAGAATTTTCAGGATAACCTCAAGGAAAGAAACAGAACCCACTGATGATGATAAAAAAATTAAATGAGCAAATAGATGTGATTAAGCTCCTGGATTGATTGGGATGTCAATCTCTACTGATTTGCGATTCCACATATCTGGCATTGATGAACCTGATAAAGCTTGGGAAAAGTTGGAATCTGTGTTTGGTAAACACAATGAAATTCGGGGTCATCAACTTGAGAATGAGTTGCTTTCCTTGAATCCCAATGATTTTTCTTGCATTCAAGACTGTTTATCTAAGTATAAAACTCTTAGACTATTATGTGCAGAATGCAAGATTAAGAAAGAAGACAAACAATGTATTTATCATATTCTTTCCAAACTTGGACC
>LPNX010954878.1:128280-203940 GCA_001517045.1 Pseudotsuga menziesii
TACTGTTTCCCTCTTGAGGGTTTTAACCACGTGACAAACATTGGTGTATTGATTTGTGATATGTTTGTGTGAAGCGGTTGTTCTTGGTGTTCGGTCCTTTGGGAGTACCCTGTGTACCCTAACAAAGACAAAACTACTTTTACATGCCCCTGGGGTACATATGTTTATAAAATTTTACCTTTTGGTCTATGTAATGCTCCAACTACCTTTTAGAGAGCAGTCATGGCTAATTTTTCTGATTTAATTCATGAATGTGTAGAAGTATATATGGATGATTTTTCTGTGTATGGAAACACTTTTGAAGATGCCTTGGAAAACTTAGAGAAAATCCTAAAAAGATGCATAGAATCAAATCTTTCCCTTAGTAATGAAAAATGTTTCATGATGCTAACTGAAGGGATAGTATTAGGTCATCATATTTCATCATCTCGAATAAATGCGGATCCTGCAAAAATACAACTCATTGCTAATTTATGATAACCAAAAAATCAAAAGTATGTGAGAAGTTTTCTTGGATATGCAGGCTATTACCGAAGGTGTATTGCAAACTTTAGTAAAATAACTTTTCCATTATTCAAATTTTTTTCCAAAGATGTACATTTTTATTGGGATAATAATTGTCAACTTGCCTTTCAGAAACTTAAATACACGTTATCATCATCACCTATCTTAAGGGGGCGTGATTGGACAAAGCCATTTCACATCTCTACAAATGCATTAGATACTGCAATTGGGGCATATTTGGGTCAAAAATAAAATCTTATGACTTATGATATTTACTTTATTAGCAAAAATATAACCCCTACAGAATTGAATTACACAGTTACTGAGAAGGAGATGTTGGCAGTAGTACATGCTCTGAACAAAATTCGTCATTACATTACTGGTTATGAAATGTCTATCGATACAGATCACTCTGCCTTAAGATATTTAATGAACAAACCTATCACTAATGGCAGGATACCAAGGTGGCTATTCTTGATGTAGGAATTCAACATTATTTTCCTAAATAGACCTGGAAGGAAAAATCAAGTGACATATTTTCTATCTCAATTAAATAATTCCGGTGAGGTTGTTCATGTTTCAGATAATTTTCCTGATGAACAATTATTTGCTATTTATGTTATAACTCCATGGTATGATGATATAGCTACCTAATTATCATTAGGAAATCTACCTCCCTCTATGTCATCAAAAGAAAAGAAAAGAATCATTAAGCAAAGTGTTAGACACATACGGGTGAATGGAGATCTTTTCTATACATGATATGATCTTATCATTAGAAGATGTGTTAGGCAAGATGAGATTTTATAAATTTTAAAATCTTGTCATGATGAACCATGTGGTGGCCATTTTTCAGATAAACAAACAACATACAAAATACTCAACTTAGGGTATTATTGGCCATCTATCTTCAAAGATTCCAAGAAATATGTTAGAAGCTGTGATATTTGTCAAAGGATGGGAAGACCAGTACCATCTGATGAGATGCCACTCCAGCCATAGGTTTTCATAGAGCCATTTGAAAAATGGACTCTTGATTTCATCGATCCAATCAATCCACCATCAAAAGGAAAGACGTACATTTTGATATGTACTGACCATGTTACAAAATGGGTGGAATCCAAAGCATTACCAAAAGCCACAGAACAAACAATAGTCAATTTTCTCTTTGAAGAAATATTTGTTATATTCGGAGTTCCTAGATAGATTGTTACTGATCAAGAAGCACAATTTACTTCTAAACTAGTGCAAGAGATAGCAAACAAGTACAAAATAAAACACCGAAAATCCACCCCTTACCATCCACATGCCAATGGCTAGGTGGAGTCTACTAATAAAACTTTGGAAACAATCATGACCAAGATAGTTTAAATGCACAGAAAAGATTGGTCAAACAAGCTTCATGAAGCCTTATGGGCATACATAATTACTTGGAAAAATAGTACTGGTTTTACTCCCTATCATATAGTCTATGGTAAGCAAGTATTGTTACCAATTGAATTTTAAATTCATACTTTTAAATTAGCAGTTGATTTAGGAGTAGAGCTTTCTAAAGCACAAAGATAAAGGATAATGTAGTTAAATCAATTAGATGAGATGCGACAAGCTGCAGTAGAACAAACTATTTTGGTACAACAACAAAGAGCACAATGGCATGATAATTTCATCAAGAAGCAACAGTTTTAGGTAGGAGACTGGGCCTTATTATTTGATTCCAAGTTCAAAAATTTTAAAGTCAAGTTCACAACTCATTGGCTTGGTCCATATGAGATTGCAGAGGTATATGACAATGTCTCACTGAAATTACAAACTATCGATGATGAAGCAAGTACATTCATATTCAATGGACATAGGCTAACACTCTACAATAGTCCTGTCAACAAAGAAGATTTCCTACAACATATTTCTCAACAGAGAGAGATGGAGGTGCTCGACAAACACACTAGTGTTTCTCCTTCACTTTCTTCTTAAAAATTCTGATATAAAAAAAAATAAACAACAACAACAACAAAGTTTAGTTGTGAAAACCAGGCGAATGGCACACCATAAACTTGAATTTTCATTGGAAAACCAAGTTTACTTGACCATTGAAAATTCTCAACAAAAAAATAAATCCAATTCCTAGTTGCATTACATTTCAGATTTTGGTATGAATGACTTGAGGACAAGTCAATAAATAGGGCTGAGAGGGAAAATCATATCAAGTTTTATTTTCTGTCAAGTTTTGGAAACCCTCCAAGCCTCCTATAGATGTCACAATTTCATTCTACATTTCAGCATTGTTTTATTCCAGTAAAGAGCATAAGTTTGCAGATTTACAGAGGGACCTGAAAATCACAGCAGATCAAAAGCAAAGGGACCTGAACAATACATCCAGTAGGGGAACACGAGAATAAATTGCAACAATAATAAATCATTTCATCCTTGTAGAGGGACCTGAATTTTAGCTTTACATAGAGACCTGAGACAAAAACATGTCAAGCCATCATACTTTGCAGCAGAAGGATACACCAAGCCACAAGAACATGAAAATAATTTCATCAAAGGAACATGTGAAGAAATTCAGAGAAGCAACAAGCAAGTCTCAGCTATCCAAAACAGTCACATCAAAGCAACATGAAGAGCACAAGGGATCAGCAAGAAAGTCTATAACAATTTGATTTTAATGTTTTAAAAATTTTGCATTATTCTTCATTTTGAGTAAGTAACAAAATTCATATTTCCCTCACAACCCTGAGCATCTACCCATTTATTCTCAACCTCAAAACCCTGAACATCCACCCATTCATTGGTTGTAGAGCAGGAAATATGATCATTTCACATGGAACAGAAAGGAAACAGATTACACTTTATCCTTCTGCTCAAAGACCTTCTATGACAGATCAGTTATCCTGGATTAATGAAACGAAGGAGAAATAGGAAGAAGTAATTCAGCCTATCTTAAGTATTAATCAAGCTTTTGATTTTCAAGAGGAAAATAATGAAGATTTGCTAGATTACTTTATTTCTGAACCAGATATCTCTGAACAATTAAGGAACATACAATATATTGTTGCAGATCAGGTCTTAGGCCAAAACTTTCAGGAAAATTGCACAATTAATTATCTGGAAACATCATTTGATGATATTTTTTTTGTTCATTCAATAACAAATGCTCATAGCAAAACCATCTAAATTAGTCTTGGGAAATACTTGAATATTGGTGCACATCTTACTTTATCACAAGAAGAACAATTGATTGTATTATTAAATAAATATCACAAGGTATTTTCTTGGGAGTATACTAACATGCCAGGAATTCATCAAGAAACATGTACTCATCATATTTACGCAGATGATAACATAAGACCTATAAGGAAACCTCAACGAAGAATGAACCCTAAATTGAAAGAAATAGTTAAAGAAGAATAACAAAAGTTATTAAATGTAGGATTTATCTACCCTATTTCTGACAGTCAATGGGTTTCTCCATTAGTTGTTGTTCCTAAGAAAAATGGAAAGTGGAGAATTTGTGTGGATTACAGGAAGTTAAACAAACCAACACTTAAAGACTATTTTCCATTACCATTCATTGATCAAGTCTCAGATGCACTAGCTGGAAAAATATATTTTTTCTTCTTAGATGGATTTAGTGGCCCTACAATCAAATCAAAATGCATTAGAATACCAGGACAAAACTACTTTTACATGCCCCTGGGGTACATATGCTTATAAAGTTTTACATTTTGGTCTATGTAATGCTCCAACTACTTTTTAGAGAGCAGTCATGGTTATTTTTGCTGATTTAATTCATGAATGTGTAGAAGTATATATGGATGATTTTTCTGTGTATGGAAACACTTTTGAAGATGCCTTGAAAAATTTAGAGAAAATCCTAAAAAGATGCATAGAATCAAATATTTCCCTTAGAAATGAAAAATGTTTCATGATGTTAACTAAAGGGATAGTATTAGGTCATCATATTTCATCATCTCAAATAAATGTGGATACTGCAAAAATACAATTCATTGCTAATTTATCATAACCAAAAAATCAAAAGGATGTGAGAAGTTTTCCTGGATATGCAGGCTATTACCGAAGGTTTATTGCAAACTTTAGTAAAATAACTTTTCCATTATTCAAATTGTTTTCCAAAGATGTACATTTTTATTGGGATAATAATTGTCAACTTGCCTTTCAAAAAATTAAATAAATGTTATCATCATCATCTATCTTAAGGGGGCCTGATTGGACATTGCCATTTCACATCTCTACAAATGCATCGTATACTGCAATTGGGGCATCTTTGGGTCAAAAATAAAATCTTATAACTTATGTTGTTTACTTTATTAGAAAAAATATAACCCCTGCAGAATTGAATTACACAGTTACTGAGAAGGAGATGTTGATGGTAGTGTTGATGTAATTGTAACTTCAGAATGTATTCACTTGTATTTCTTATGTATTGTAACCCGATGTTTATTCCAGGATGTATTTGTAATGGTCTTGATTCATGTCATGCCCCGAGGTTTCTATCGGGAGTTTCTATAATATAAACAAGTCATGCCAAGTCAAGGTGGGTAAACCCTCCTATTGTCTAAGGGTTAAAGTCCGCGCAGTTCCGGGGCACTAGGGTTATTAGACTCACCTAGTGAATTCGACCCTAGTTGGGTTTAGTCAAGTCGAGAATTAGTATAAATAGAGAGCTAGCCTCTCTATTTATCACACACTCACTCACACTCAGTTTTAGCGCATAGATGAGGAAGAGAAAGACACTGGGGCAAGGAAGAAAGAGGTTACTGCTGTTGGGAGATCATCTTACTATTTTTGGGTTTCACTTTTGGTGTTGATTCTATCTCTGAGGAAGTTGCAGGGTTTTCTCCATTTATGGTTTCCTCGAGGAAAAACATTGTGTTCATTGTCTCTTGTGTTTGATTGGTGTGCTTGTGGTTCTCTTAGTTAAAGATCCTAAAGTTATGCTAGCTTAATGTTAAAAATATAACATGGTATCAGAGTTAACCTGAGAAGAAGACACTGTGCAGCCGCGAGAACTAGGGATTCCTATTTTGTGGATCTCTCTCCACAGATTTTCAGCAAAAGTAAGGTGGAATAACTCTCCTCCCTAGGGCGCATCTTTCTATCGAAGCAGAATCCAATTCTGAGGTTTTTCAGTTTTGGACCTGACACTAATGCCGAAAATTAGGGATTTTCACAGAAGTGGAATTTTTCAGTGAGCCCGGGCCTATATTGATCTCCTCCCCAAAATCGAATTTAGGGATCAAAATCAAAGCATTTGGTTGGATAGAACTCCAGAAAAGCAAAACCTTAATCTGCTCCTAAACCAGCACTATAGAATTTCAGCTCCAAATCCAGATCCGACATCTTGACATGGTAAGATCTAAATATTTTGTATTTCCATTTGAGGTTCTCAGTTAAGATGTCTCATCATACCAAGCTTGATGAAAATCTTGAGGGAGCTGATAACTTCCGAGCCTGGAAGAATAGGATCTCCCTGGTCCTGGAAGAAAATGAGTTGGACTCCTACATCCATGAGGAGATTCCACTTCCAAAGGGAGATGAGGCCAAGGCCTTACATCAGAAAAAGTTGCTTATGGCAAAGAGGATCATTGTTGATTCTATCAAAGATTACCTCATACCATAGGTGTCCTCCCTTAAGACACCTAAAGCCATGTTTGATGCCCTAACCAAATTGTTTGAAGGGAAGAACATCAATCGGAAGATGACTCTAAGGAACCAGTTGAAGAATGTAAAGATCCAGAATGAGGAGACCATCTAGTCATACTTCACAAGGGTCTCCTAGATCAAAGAACAACTGGAAGCAATAGATGAAGAAGTGGAGAATGCAGAAATTGTGATGACAACCTTGAATGGCCTCCCTAGGTCATGGGATTCTTTCATCCAAGGAATCTGTGCTAGGAAGAAGTTAGTCAAGTTCAGTAGACTGTGGGAAGAATGTTCACAAGAAGAAGCTTAGATAGCAGCTCGAGAAGAAAATATGGGAAGTGAAGATCAAGCTCTCACAGTACACTCCAAGAAAGGAAGAAGGGAAAATCATCATCACCAAGGTAAGCATTCTCATTAGAAAAACAATCCTGTAAGAAGGGATCCATCCAAATTCAGATGTTATACATGCGATGAAATAGGACACTTTTCTAGAAATTGTCCAATGAATAAGAATGGATCCAAGAAGAAGAAGAACTCCAAAAGAAGACATCATGCTCACACTGCTGAGGATGATGATCCTCCCAGGAAGAGAGTAAAACAAGAAAGTGAAGATGAATATGTTCTGATCTCCATTCTCACGGGAACTGTCACTCATGGAAGCAAAGATTGACTTATTAACAGTGGGGCTTCCAAACACATGACATGTTTCAAGGAATCCTTTGAGAAACTATCTGAACATAATTCACCCCATAAGGTGAAACTTTGGGATGACTACCAATATCCCATAAAAGGTAGTGGTGAATCCTCCTACAAGCTAGACTCTGGAAAGTCTATGAAAATGAAGTATGTCTTATTTGTACCAGGACTAAGAAGAATCTTCTATCCATATCGGCATTGGATGCAAAAGACATGAGGGTTGCATTTGTAGATGGCCAAGCCCTCATGTGGTCAAGAGGAAAGACTATTGACGATGCAATAGTAATTGGAGAACAAGAAGGAGGATTATACAAATTGAAGAGCCATCCAGAAAAAGCTTTGGTCCATCACACAGTAGAGCCAAATGAACTTTGGCATTGAAGGCTTGCACATGTGCACTACATAGCATTACCACTTGCAAGCAAAGTTGTTGAAGGTCTTCCAAAAATTCAAGAAAAACATGAAGGGGTTTGCAAAGGATGTGCGAAAGGAAAGAATACAAAGAAGACATTTCCAAGTAGCGAGAGCAAGGCAAAATGAATCTTGGAAATCATCCACTCCGATGTATGCGGACCAATGTCATCAAGTTCACTAAGCGGGTATGTATACTATGTTTCTTTCATTGATTACTTTTCTAGGAAGACATGGATTTACTTAATGAAGAACAAAGATGAAGTTTTTAGCAAGTTCAAGGAATTCAAAGCCTTGATCGAGAACCACACAGAAAAGAATATCAAGACCTTTCGATCAGATAATGGTAGAGAATTCACATCAAATGAATTCAAAGACTTATGCAAAGAATCAAGGATTAAGAGGGAGTTATCCACTCCATATAATCCACAACAGAATGGGGTTGCAGAAAGGAAGAATAGAACTATCATGGAAGCTGCAAGAGCAATGCTTCATGATCAGGATCTTTCCATGCATCTATGTGCAGAAGCTGCTAGAACATTGGTGTATGTACAGAACCGTACTCCACACAGAGTACTCGAGAACAAGACACCTGAAGAAGTCTTTTCCAGCAAGAAACCAGAAGTCAGCCATCTCAAAATATTCGGATGTCCAGTGTACATACACATTCCAAAAGAGAAGAGAACAAAACTAGATCCTTCAGGAAAGAAGGGTATATTTGTGGGATACTCTGAAAGATCGAAGGCTTACAGAATATACTTCCCAGGATTCAAGAAGATTGACATCAACAGGGATGTAACATTTGATGAAGACACAGCTTACAACAAATCCAGAAAGAGACCTGCTGAAGAATCTGAAGAAGAAGAAGCACCCAGAATTCATGATATAACCATGAATGAAGAAACTCAAGAATAAGATCGAGAATTTGAAGAACCACAAAGACCTGTAGATCCACCTCAGGAGAAGAATCCTCACAAGAGGAAACCTGCTTGGGTACAAGAAATTAACCAAGGTGCAGAAAGATATGGGGCTCTAGAAGAGAATCACAGAGAAAGAAAGAGAACCATATCTTGCTCTGGATATGTAGCTTTACTATGTGACTTTATCAATGAAGAACCTTCCAATTATGAAGAAGCGATAGAACGGAAAGAATGGAAGGATGCTATGATCGAAGAGTATCAATCGATCATGAAGAACGATGTTTGGGATGTTGTCCCAAGACCAGAAGGGAAGTCGGTTGTAACTTCCAAATGGATCTACAAGATCAAGCATGTTGCAGATGGTAGCATAGAGAAATATAACGCAAGATTCGTGGCTCGTGGTTTCTCACAAAAAGAAGGAATAGATTATGAAGAAACCTTTGCACCTGTAGCCAGATACACTTCCATTAGATCAGTACTTGCTTTGGCTACAGTAATGAAATGGAAGATACACCAAATGGATGTCAAGACTGCTTTCTTGAATGGTGTAGTGGAAGAGGAAGTGTATGTAGAACAACCACTAGGTTTTGAGACACATGACAGGGAATATCATGTGTGTAGATTGAAGAAAGCCCTGTATGGTTTGAAACAGGCACCCAGGACATGGTACGACAGAATTGACAGCTTTCTCTCCAGTTTGGGATTTACCAAGAGTAAAGCAGACTCCAACCTTTACTACAAGGTTGAAGATGGAAACCCAGTGATGCTCCTACTGTATGTAGATGATCTATTTGTGACAGGTATGGATGGGTTGATTGCTGATACGAAGAGAAAGCTTGCTGCCAAGTTCAAAATGAAGGACTTGGGTATGATGCATTATTTTCTAGGCATGGAGGTGTGGCAGAATGCGGATGGAATCTCCCTCGGACAAGGGAAGTATATAGTAGAGATCCTGAAGAGGTTTGGGATGATGGACTGCAAGGACATGACACACCTATGGCATCGAACTTGAAGCTATTGAGTGATGCTTCATCAGAGACGGTTGATGCTACGATGTATTGTTAGATGATTGGGTCCTTGATGTACCTGATGAATACGAGACCAGACATTTGCTTTGCTGTGAACACCTTGAGCCAGTTCCTGACAGATCTGAGACATGTTCACTTAATTGCTACAAAGCATATTCTGAGGTACCTGAGGGGTACAATTGATTATGGGCTCAAGTATGAGGTGAATCAGAAGATTAACCTGGAGGGTTATGTTGATTCAGATTAGGTAGGCAGTGCCATTGATAGGAAGAGCACTTCAGGGTGTTTCTTCAGTATGGGATCAGGTGTGATCTCTTGGTTTAGAAGGAAGAAATCCTATGTGGCACTGCGTACAGCTGAAGCAGAGTATGTCGCAGCTTGTTTAGCTAGTTGTGAGGCAGTATGGCTTCGGAAGCTACTATCTTATTTATTTGATCTCCATATGGATGCTACTTGTATACATTATGACAACCAGAGTTGCGTGAAGTTGTCAGAGAATCCAGTGTTCCATGACAAGTCGAAGCATATTGAGATCAAGTATCACTATATCAGGGATATGGTGCAAAGGGGAGCAATGAAGCTCCAGTATGTTGCGATGGAGGAACAGATAGCTGATGCGTTGATGAAGCCATTGGCTAGGATGAAATTTGAGTACTTAAGGGAGAAGCTTGGTGTTCTCCAGATCGAGGTTTCCTCCAAGGGGAAATGATGAGACCCAAAGCCATTCAGACATGCTGAGAGGATTGGTTCCTTCCATGGTCATATGTAAGGGCTGAGCCATTCTGTCATGGTAAGAGGATTGGTTCCTTCCATGTTAGATGTGAGTGCTGAGCCATTCTAATGTGACTTTAGGATTGGTTCCTACATGATCAGAAGTAAGCGCTGAATGCCATTCTAGGAATGGAGGCACCTGGTCAGTTACCAGGTAGCTCAGTCTGGGACTGGGGGACATTCTGATATGACTATAGGATTGGTTCCTACAAGATCAGATGTGAGTGCAAGCCCTTCTGACATTGGTTGTCAAATGTAAGTGCAGAGCCCTTTTGGCATGAAGGATTGGTTCCTTGCATGGTCGAATATAAGTGCTAATCCTTTTGGACATTGGTTGTCAGATATAAGTGCAGAGCCTTTCGGCATGGATGATTGGTTTCTCACATGGCCGAGTGTAAGTGCTAAGCCTTTCCGACATTGGTTGACGGATGTGAGTGCTAGGCCTTTCTGACAGGGTTGTGGGAGGTGTTCCCACATGGTCAGATGTGAGTGCTGGGTGTGCCTTTCTGATATGATTATAGGATTGGTTCCTACATGATCAGATATAAGTGTTGGGTGGGCCATTCTGACTTAGGGTCAGATATAATTGCTGGAAGAAGACCTACATGGAGGCTAGGCCTACAACCAGCATGAAAAAGGGCTGGCTCTATAGAACTTCCTGTGACGAGAAGAATCATGAGATAACACCCATGATGATCCAGTGATGATGATCCAAAAAAGATGATCCAGATGGAGGGATGATCCAGACCCAATGATGATGCTCTAGAGATGATCCAGATCGAGGGATGATCCAGATCCAGTGATGATGATCCAGATCGAGTGATGATCCAGATCCAGATGAAGATGACTTGGAGATGAAGGTGACTTGAAGATAGAGATGACTTGAAGGTGAAGACGACGAAGACTCGATGATGATCTAGATGATACAGAGAAGATGACTTGTGCTGATAAATTGTGTCGAGAGAATACCTTCCTAGTTAAGAGGGAGTGTTGATGTAATTGTAACTTTGGAATGTATTCACTTGTATTTCTCATGTATTGTAACCCAATGTTTATTTTGGGATGTATTTTTAATGTACTTGAGTCATGTCATGCATGGAGGTTCCTATCAGGAGTTTCTATAATGTAAACAAGTCATGTCAAGTCAAGGTGGGTAACTCTCCTATTGTCTAAGGGTTAAAGTCCCCGCAGTTTCAGGGCACTAGGGTTATTATACTCACCTAGTGAAGTTGGCCCTAGTTGGGTTTAGTCAAGTCGGGAATTAGTATAAATAGAGAGCTAGCCTCTCTATTTATCACACACTCACTCACTCCCAGTTGTAGTGCATAGCTGAGGAAGAGAAAGACACTGGGACAAGGAAGAAAGAGGTTACTGCTGTCGGGAGATCATCTTACTGTTTTTGGGTTTCACTTTTGGTGTTGATTCTATCTTTGAGGAAGTTGCGGGGTTTTCTCCATTTATGGTTTCCCCAAGGAAAAACACTGTGTTCATTGTCTCTTGTGTTTGATTGCTATGCTTGTTGTTCTCTCAGTTAAATATCCTAAGGTTATGCTAGTTTACTGTTAAAAATCTAACAGGTAGCACATGCTGTGAACAAACTTCGTCATTACATTACTGTTTATGAAATGTCTATCCATACAGATCACTCTGCCTTAATATATTTAATGAAAAAACCTATCACTAATGGCAGGATACCAAGGTGGCTATTCTTGATGCAGGAATTCAACATTATTTTCTAAGATAGATCTGGAAGGGAAAATCAAGTGACATATTTTCTATCTCGATTAAATAATTCTGGTGAGGTTGTTCATGTTTCAGATAATTTTCCTGATGAAAAATTATTTGTTATTTCTGTTATAACTCCGTGGTATGATGATATAGCTAACTAATTATCATTAGGAAATCTACCTCCCTCTATGTCATCAAAAGAAAAGAAAAGAATCATTAAGCAAAGTGCTAGACACATATGGGTGAATGGAGATCTTTTCTATACATGATATGATCTTATCATTAGAAGATGTGTTAGGCAAGATGAGATTTTAGAAATTTTAAAAGCTTGTCATGATGAACCATGTGGTGGCCATTTTGTAGATAAACGAACAACATACAAAATACTCAAATTAGGGTATTATTGGCCATCTATCTTCAAAGATTCCAAGAAATATGTTAGAAGCCGTGATATTTGTCAAAGGATGGGAAGACCAATACCATCTGACGAGATGCCACTCGAGCCATAGGTTTTCATAGAGCCATTTGAAAAATGGGCTCTTGATTTCATCAGTCCAATCAATCCACTATCAAAAGAAAAGAGGTACATTTTGGTATGTACTGACCATGTTACAAAATGAGTGGAATCCAGAGCATTACCAAGATCCACAGAACAAACAATAGTCATTTTTCTCTTTGAAGAAATATTTGTTATATTTGGAGTTCCTAGAGATATTGTTACTAATCAAGGAGCACAATTTACTTCTAAACTAGTGCAAGAGATAGCAAACAAGTACAAAATAAAACACCGAAAATCCACCCCTTACCATCCACATGTCAATGGATAGGTAGAGTCTACTAATAAAACTTTGGAAACAATCATGACCAAGACAGTTCAAATGCCCAGAAAATATTGGCCAGACAAGCTTCATGAAGCCTTATGGCCATACATAATTACTTGGAAAAATAGTACTGGTTTTACTCCCTATCATCTAGTCTATGGTAAGCAAGTATTGTTACCAATTGAATTTCAAATTCATACTTCTAAATTAGCAGCTGATTTAGGAGTAGAGTTTTCTGAAGCACAAAGATAAAGGTTAATGCAGTTAAATCAATTAGATGAGATGAGACAAGCTGCAGTAGAACAAACTATTCTAGTACAACAAAAAAGAGAACAATGGCATGATAAGTTCATCAAGAAGCGACAATTTTAGGTAGGAGATTGGGCCTTATTATTTAATTCCAAGTTCAAAAATTTTAAAGTCAAGTTCACAACTCATTGGCTTGGTC
Organism: Pseudotsuga menziesii; assembly: GCA_001517045.1. NCBI lineage: Eukaryota > Viridiplantae > Streptophyta > Pinopsida > Pinales > Pinaceae > Pseudotsuga > Pseudotsuga menziesii. The sequence goes on from LPNX010954878.1 coordinate 141,272, forward strand.
CATATGAGATTGCAGAGGTATATGACAATGGCTCACTGAAATTACGAACTATCGATGATGAAGCAACTACATTCATAGTCAATGGACATAGGCTAAAACTCTACAATAGGCCTGTCAACAAAGAATATTTCCTACAACATATTTCTCAACAGAGAGAGATGGAGGTGCTGGACAAACACACTAGTGTTTCTCCTTCACTTTCTTCTTAAAAATTCTGATATATATAAAATAATAATAATAAAAGAGAAAAAAGGAAAAAAAGAGAAACAACAAAAAGAACAAAGTTGAGTTGTGAAAACCAGGTGAATGGCACACCATAAACTTGAATTTTCATTAGAAAACCAAGTTTACTTGACCATTGAAAATTCTCAAAAACATTTTTTTTTCAATTCCTAGTTGCATTACATTTCAGATTTTGGTATGAATGACTTGAGGACAAGTCAATAAATAGGGCTGAGAGGGAAAAGCATATCAAGTTTTATTTTCTGTCAAGTTTTCGAAACCCTCCAAGCCTCCTATAGATGTCACAATTTCATTCTACATTTCAGCATAGTTTTATTCCAGTAAAGAGCATAAGTTTGCAGATTTACAGAGGGACTTGAAAATCATAGCAGATCAAAAGCAGAGGGACCTGAAAAATACATCCAGTAGGGGAACATGAGAAGAAATTACAACAATAATAAAGCATTTCATCCTTGCAAAGGGACCTGAATTTTAGCTTTACAGAGGGACCTGAGACAAAAGCATGTCAAGCCATCATACTTTGCAGCAGAAGGATACACCAAGCCACAAGAACATGAAAAGAATTTCATCAGAAAAACATGTGAAGAAATTCAGAGAAGCAACAAGCAAGTCTTAGCTATCCAAAACAGTCACATCAAAGCAACATGAAGAGCACAAGGGATCAGCAAGAAAGTCTATAAGAATTTGATTTTAATGTTTTAAAACTTTTGCATTATTCTTCATTTTGAGTAAGTAACAAAATTCCTATTTCCCTCACAACCCTGATCATCTACCCATTCACTCTTAGCCTCACAACCCTGAACATCTACCCATTCATTTCACTACCCTATGCATAAATAATAGTAGTAAAAAACATTGCAGATCCTCGATCTCATGCCTAAACTGCATCCTACATGCAAGCTTCAGATTTCATTTTCAAAAGGAGTCATAATAAAAGTTTTCTTTGACCTATAGAATTTCTATGGTTTTCATATATACCCTAAAGTCAACATATGATACATTTAAAAAATGTATGTATGGGTCATACACATAGAAGAAAAGAATCAATGGGCAAGTTCAAGACATGATTGCAAAAGAAGTGGGAAATGCAAGTTTTCAACATGATTCCAAGAAAATGGGGAATCATCAACCCATTTCCTCAACCCCGCGAAATCTTCTCTAAATTTAAAATTTCAAGGTAGTGATTGCATATGAGCAGACGTTTTCCTTGTCTTAGACGTTTTGATCATTCCCAGGTTTCACTTTCACAACTACAAAGGTAATTTGGTAAAAACACAGGAATTGTTCAGAGCTAGCCCCTCTCTGTGTAAATAGAACGTGCATTGCAGAGGAGTATGTAGGCATCACAGAAGAGTATGTAGGCGTATCTATTAACCAAATCTGGAGGAAAAATTGCAGAAGTCGTCTGAAGAGAGGTAAGGGACAAATAAAAAAACAGAGATTTTATTTTCCCAATTGAAATTTAAAACAGAACAGAGCATCAAAGCGGCATTGCAATCTAGGGCAGAACTTTTGAGTTAAGTTTGTTTGAAGTTTCCCTTGCATAAGGAAATTCTTGCAGAAATTAAGAAAAAAATGGTTTCTAGGATAGAACCAGGAAAATTTGATCCCTCTACTATTCATGAAAAATGTTTGGAAATTTTTGACAAGCCTAACAGTGGATTCCTCTCTTTTGATGGATATAATGAAAAAGTTAGCCTAGAATTTGCCCGTTCATTTAATGGTGAGAGGGTTACAGTAGGTAACTTTACTTTCAGATTATCTGATGATATTTTGGCACAAATTATTGGATTACCTCAACAGGGAGAGATGTTCTTTAAAATAAAACAGTTTGAGGAGAAGGCATGGATACCTTTCTTATGCAGATCAAGGGCAGGTTCAGTAAATGGAAGAAAGGAGTACCAAGGATTTGATTTATTTATCCTTGGGATGAAGTAGCATATCCCATCTAGAAATTCATTACTTGTGAAGAAATATTTAGTATCATATATATCTATCACATTAAATTGATGCGTCATTTGAGGGGTGACTGTGAGATTAACATACCCTATTTTCTGCTACAGAGCCTTTCCAAAATGGCTAAAGTTGTTAAAAAACGTACCAAAGCCACTACAACAAGCCTTTTCCACTGTGGGCTCATCAAGATTATTCTCACACATGAATTACAAAAACAAAATTTGACATGGTAGCAATTTGCAATTCATAATCAATTTGAAGAACCAGATGAGCTGCTGGAGGAAGGATTGAAAGAAGATGAAGTATTAATGATAACATACATTGAAGATGAAATACATACCTCTAAGGAAACGAGCTCAAAACAACCTAAGAGAAGAATAAGAACAAGAAGCATGGTAAAAGAAGAATTACATTTCCAAGAAAAGGATAGGATCTTCATCACTTATGAAAGAAGATCAAGGAAATATCAACAAGTTCAGAAGAAACAAGCAACAAAAAATGATGATGAGGTACAACAAAGGCATTATGAATACATTCAGTCTTTGGAAAGTCAAGAGGAAATTACAACATGTGAGATTGGGAAAAATGACGAAGAAGTGAATACCATCTTTTAATAGCATACTGCAGAAGAGATAACGGAAATAGATATTCAGACAATTCAAAAGACTTCAACTGACACGAAAGAGCAAGATAATGAGGATACAACCATCATTTCTCCTGTCTTTGAGCAGCAAGCTATAGAAAAGGAAGAGAAAAAGTAATCAGAGTAGGATAATGAATAATTTAAGAACAAAGATGAGGAATTTGGAGTGGACACTATTTCCACACAGCCTACAAAAGGGATGAAAAAGAAGAATTCTTCCAAGAACAATAAAAAGATTGAAAAGTTAAAACTGGAAATGAAGGAATTGGAATTAGAAAATGAGAGATTGAGGAAAAAGAATAGAAAGGTTAGAGTTCAAAACATTCAAATATCTAAACAAGTATATAAATGGTATCAACAAAAGAGGACATTCAAAACAAAGTATCAGAGATTGAAGGTCCTTCATATAGCTCAGGCTAGTATTGATGTATCATCATAGACAGGAGAGATGTCAGAGGACCAATAGAAGCAGTACAACAACAATTTTGTGCATGGGGATATGCAGGTTTAGTTTTGGAAACACTTTTTGTGCATGAGGACATGCAATATCTTCCTCTTAGGGAAGATGTTGGACACTATTTTTGGCACCTATTTTTGCTCCATAACCCTTCAAGTCATCTCCTTGATCCTTTATATTTCATCCATAAACACTCGTGTTTCATCCATAAGGCCTTGAAAATTCAACAAACTGAGGTGTACAACATTTAAATCGAATTTTGTAGTTTTTAAAGCATTTAAATCTAAATTTCAATAAAATTACAGAATTTACTAGCTTCCCGTAAATGCTCCTAGCTTTGGATATTTACAGGATAGTTGGGCGCGATCTGAAACACTCAGAAGAATCCTTGATGTCCAAGGATGGATTAATTGCTAACTGCTTCACGAAACAGGTTTCATAGGTGTCATGTCAACGCTGGTTAAATCCCAACCACCTGTGCTGCCATGAAGCATAAAAACAGGGCCGTTCCGATTTTGCAGATATTTTTCCTATTTTCGTGGCTCTGGAGGATGAGCTCAAGGATAATGGCGAGATGTCATTATTAGTTTAGCAGGATTATAGAATTTCCAGTTTTAAACAATTAGTATAAATATTTGAACCTTTTTATGTAATTGCCATTCGGCAAATGGTAAACATCTACGTTTGAAATAAATCTCAGACTTTTTGATAAGTTGCATGTGTTGAATTTTACATGCTGTGGAATCGAATTTAGTGTTGAAGGTTTTATAAATCATCCTGTGTGAGCGAAGCAGTGGATGGCCCCCTCTGCCAAGCCTGCACAGTCACTTATCTACTTCAGCATTTTACATTAGTATGTTTTGATGTTTCATGTAGTTTTCTATTAAAAACTTCAAACTGCATTTTACAATCCAATCTCAGTCTATGTGATGCAAGTAGGTTTTTACTTAGTAAGTTGTGTGATGCAAGTAGGTTTTCATTAGTTTACAGTAGCAGGTGTTTTTTTAATTATTGTGGATTGTTCCAGCTCCATTTTTCATTAAAAAATATACCCATTTGTTGAAGAAATCAAACATATTGTGAACTGACTTATTGTAAATGAATTCAATGTCTTCTTGCTTTCAACAATGAACTAGCAATGTTGTAGTTTATGGTTGTGATATTTTAAGTTATAGAATATTTCATATCTCAAATGTTGATGAGTTTAAGAATGTTAATGAATACACTTTCTGTAAGGGAGTTTGGTATTTCTGAGCTTACAACATTCAAATAGTCTTAGGTTCATTTCTAAAGCATAGTAACTAGTCTAGTTCTAATTCCATAGATTTTGGATGTGATTATAAGTCTTAGGATTTTGGATTGACAATTAAAATATAAGCTATGATTTACGATAGTAGATTGGGCCAACAGGAGGCATGCCTTGCTCCATGGTAAGCTTTCCTAGAGATTTTTCCAATGACAGTTTAGATTTGTCGATCCTAGTAAATATGGTGAGTGCATCGAACTCAAAAGCTGAGTTGTTGGCATAGATGTCGAGGAGGAGACCACCAATGGTAACGACGGAAATGAGGTATTTGTGTGAGAATCAAATTTGTTGATCCCATTAATTTTTCCACTTATGAAATATTATTTCAAGAGATGAAAAATAATAATATTAGGAAGAGTTGTTTTTATGATTAATGGAAGATGAATATAGATAAAGTACATACATGGTCATATATGATGTCAGCATTGGCGCAAGATATCTCAGGCCACTGCCAAATATCATATTACTCTCCTGCTCTTCCTGAGAAAAAAGGTTGGATCGATCTCTGGTATCTTTACTTCTTTTGTTGTCAAACGATCTGCAAACAAAGAGGAACGAATACCACTACCACATGCAGTAGTTTTAAAACAATAATAATAATAATTTTGGCCAAAATGTCAACAAAGATAAAACCAGAATATATCTTACAAGTTAACTCTAAAATATAAAACTAAAATATATCTTAGGTCATTGTCGATGGTTGAGCAACCTTTTCCTGCCATATTTTGCATTAAAGGGTCTTTACCTCTCATACACTTGCTGATCCACCACATGCATATTGTAAAAGTGTCTTCTAATTTGTTATTCGGATGCTTACATGCAAGAAACCAGTAGTAAACTCATTTTCTAATTACATAATGTTCTATGTTTATTATGCTAACTGATCATATCACATTGATATTAATGCATTGGTTTAATAAAGTGCCCAAGCTCAATTATTTGTAATTTTTTAAGGAAATATAAATTCCATGAAACATTTTTTTAAGGGTTGATGTGTTTTTCAATATTAAGAAAATATTAAGCTAGTTTTCTCTCTTCGACGATCTACTTTCTAGTTGGTTTTTTTTGGCAACTTATTAAATGTAGGGAGAGATTATTTGGTTTAATTCATGATTTTCTTACCCCTCTCTCTACGTATATAAATTCATTGTCAAACTATCAATAATTTAATTTTGATTATTATCAATGTAACAAACCATACTTTACTTGAATGAAGCGGTCAATACTCACCCAAAGGGAGGTGAAATTAAATAAGGGTGATGGATATGGAGGAAATTTTGGAAAAAAACTTCTCCACCTAAAACAATGCAACGAGGAACGTATGCAAGGATTCAGTCACAAGTGCCAACGCCCACCTAAATCAATGAGTGGCCCATAATTAATGCACTTTAAGTGCTCCAAAGTTGTTGAATAGTCTGGAAAATAAAGGGAATGAGAGAAAAGATAATGATGAGATTTATTTATTGTAACCATTACCACCTTAAATACCCATACAAAAAATATCTATTATGAGTCGATGATCAATATGGCTCCAACATTGGGATGGATGATGTTGCCATTTCGTACTAGTTGGGATGAATGTCATTTATTTCAATGCTTTAACCAAAGGGGTGCTAAATAAATGTGTGTTTGTGTTAGAGCATCATATCACCTAGTACTATGGTCACATACAATCCAGGATACATTTTTATTTGTTTTTCATTCATGTTGTACAGTCTAAAATTTGGTTATGTTGGTCTAACAAGGTATTTGGGGGTTTTGGACTCATTAATGCACCCAAGCGCCTACATTTGATCATTAGGGAGACTCATGTGCCCTCATTAATGATAGTTCAGTCCTTGGGGCGCTCCCACTCCTTAAAACATGGAATTGGTTTGACCAGAGGCAGCCATGCATTGTATTTGAGTGTTTTTTTCTCTTTTTGACCATTAAATGTTTCCTAGAACCACTCCCACTCACCCATTCACTCCAACATGCCTAAAATACCCTTATTTATGTCCTAGCATGATTCACCCGCATTCACATGGGCATTCGTGGCCGTTTGAGGTGGTTTGGGAGCTCATTGGTCCACCTAGGGGGGTTTGAGGTCCAATCTAAGCCTGCCATATGTATGCATCCAATTTTCCTCCAAAAGATAATGATTTCCTCCTATTTTATTATAATTATGTTCCAAACATATTTACAAGTTGGAAAGTAATAGAAACATCAGTTCTTGGCACTATTCCTATGTGTTAATTTTGCTCTTTTCACTATTTTTCTACATAGTTTTTGAAATTATTGAGTTGTGAGGATTCTCTTAGCGCCTAGATATTGCTGTGAATCATATTTTCACATGTTATCATATCTCTTTGGATATGCAAGTCAAATTCAGAGAGTTTGAGTTGCAATCTAGGGCATCCTCCATAAAAATTCGAGTATTTGCATTGCAGGTAGTTCTAACGTCTTTGTCACTTAGTGCGCAAGCATAAATGGAGAAAAATCATGTATTGCTTACCCCATTCAACTATTTTGAATGGAAGGATGAAATGGTGATCCAGTTGAGGTCAAAAGGCCTCTACAGAGTAACCATGGGAACAGAGACCGAGCCCAACTTTGTTGTGGAAAAATCCAAGTATTTCAACAGGTTGGATGAAGCATTTGGGATGCTTTGTGTCAGTGTTTCAAGGGATAATTTCTTTCATGTAGACAATCTGACAACACCCAATGAGGTGTGGCTCAATATCGAGTCACTATTTGGGAATACTGATGAGATGAGTTGAGATGACACCAACTCAAAAATGAGTTGATCACATTGAACCCAACTCACTTTGAGACGATCCAAGACTTCTTAACCAAGTTCAAATCCTTGGTACTTCAGCTGAAACAGTGTGGCATTGAAAATAAGGAAGAGCAACTGATCTTGTCCATTCTTTCGAAGCTAGGTCCTAAATACTCAATGTTTGTTTTGGCATTCCACTTAGGCAAGCTGACAATTCGAAATTGGAGAATTCCTACCCTAGCAGACTTCATGGAGTCTTTGACTCAGCAACAAGACAAGTTGGTTCGAATGGGTATCGTCAAATCCACAAAGGATCAAGCCCTTATTGCAGGTGTTTCGAATCAAGCCAAAGGAAAGAAGAAAACCAAGGATTTGAAGCAACAAGAGAAGAAGAAGCTGGAGAAGCCCAAATCCACTAATGGGGGTTCGAATCCTAGCAAGCACAAAGGAAAGAATAAAGAGAAGAAAAAATGCACTTATTTTCACAAAGGTTGGCATCTAGATATTGCATGCATGAAGAAAACCATTGACATGATGGCACAACTCCTTGAGAAGAACGACATTCCCCTGCCAGAAGGCTCAAGGAAGAAAGAGGGAGATTCGAATTCAGAAAACAAGGATATATGCCATGCACTGGTTTCTATATCTTTTGGATCTTCCTCCTTCATCATAGATTCAGGTGCCTCAAGGCACATGGATTCCATACAAGACTCCTTCTCAACCCTACATCCATACAATGGTCTATCCATCCTAATGGGTGATGACTCTGAGATCTGAGCTAAAGGGATTGGAAGGATCGACTTTGACAATGGGTACTTCAATAATGTATTGTCTGTTCCTGGTCCTATAGAAAACCTACTCTCTGTCTATCAAATGAAACATACAGGCTTAGCCAAGAAAGTAAGAATTACTCAAGAAGATGTGGGAATATCAGAAATTTCTACAGGCCAAGTTGTTGTAGTGGGTATTGCAGATCATGAGTATAGGATGTACAAATTTTCACACTTTCTTCCTTACTCCCAAGGGAACGTGCTCCTATCACATGCAAATGAGACCATCAAGCAATGAAATGAGAGGTTTGGGCACCTCAACTACATATATCTTCAAGCATTGAGCAAGGAAAGCATGGTTGAATGGCTTCCAAGCATCAAGTTTTCCAAAGACACATGCAAGGGATGCATTGTTGGGAAACATGCAGAGCGCAAGTATGACAAGGGAAAGACAAGAATGGATGTTCAAGTGCTTGATTTGATCCATTCATATCTGATAGGACCTCTTCCCACACCCTCCTATGGAAACTCAAGGTATGTCTTAACATTCATAGATTATTTGTCAAGGTATTGTTGGGTGTATTTTCTCAAGCAAAAATCTGAAGTGTTTGAGGTCTTCAAAGTTTTCAAGGATTTGGTTGAGAACTTGAGAGGGAATAAGATCAAGGTCTTAAGGACTGATAATGGAAAGGAATATGTTAAAAAGAACCTAAATATGCTATGTGAGGAAAATGGAATTCAAATGCAACATTTTGTTCCTTACACACCACAACAAAATGGTGTTGCAGAGCGCAAGAATAGAGCATTGAAGGGGATGGACACGTGTATGTTGGAGGCTAAGTATTTGTCTACTAAGCTATGGGTTGAAGGCATCAATTGTTATGTATATGTTCAGAACAAATTTCCACACAAATCATTTGAAGAGAAAACTCCATTTGAGGCGTGGAGTGGTCACAAGCCCAATGTTTCTCAATTCTGGGTTTTTGGATCAAAGGCTTGGGCTAGAATTCCTCCTGAGAAGAGAAAGGCGTTGCAACCTAAAATAAAGGAGTCCATAATGGTTGGATATGTTGAATATGAAAAGGTTTATAATCTCTTTGATCCCTCATCTCAGAAAACTTTCATTGAGATAAGTGCACAATTCGAAGAAGAGCCCATGCAAGAGATCGAACTACTCAAGGGGGATTGCTCACACCCTCCACTCAATGATGATGTAAGTGATGATTATCTCTCTATTTTTTATGATTCTGATATGGAATATGAATATGATGACATGAATTCATACCATTACTCACCCATAAGGCCAAAATGGGATGAGAAAACCATACAAGCAGTTGGTGATCTTGTGGGAGATCCACTAGATTCTAGGAAGACTAGATCTCAATTTCGCAATGCTTTCTCCACTTGTGTTTTGAATATTCCAGAGAGGTGCTTCATGATGGTTGGATCTGATCCTCAGTCATATGAGGAAGAATCACATGATCCAAGATGGAAAACATCCATGTAAGAAGAGTTCAAGTCTTTGCAAGACAATGAAACTTGGGAGTTGGTTCCTCTACCTTCCAAGAGGAAACTAGTGCAATGTAAGTGGGTTTATAGGACCAAAATGGATACTGATGGTTTTGACATCAAGTACAAGGACATGTTGGTTTCCAAAGGATTCTATCAAGTCCACAGAGTGGAATATACATATACGTTTGCACCGGTTGTAAAGATGGACTTTATCAGTCTAGTTTTGGCCATTGTTGCATCTAAGCGATGGGAGGTGCACCACAAGCATGTGAATAGTGTTTTTCTTCATGGTGGCCTTCATGATGAGATTTATATGTAGAAGCATGAAGTTTTCATTCATGATCATTATTTTTTTTGCAGGTTGAAGAAGTCTCTCTATGGCCTCAAGCAAGTCCCCAGGGTTTGGTATGCCAATATGGACAACTTTCTTCTATCACAAGGCTTTGAAAGATGAAAATCTGATCCTAATGTATATTTGCAGAATTTATATGATTCATTTCAGATCATAGGACTATATGTTGATGATATTTTTATCACTGGAAGTTGCATTGCTGATATAGGTTCAATTAAGTCTTCATTGTACAATGCGTTTTCAATGACTGACCTTGGATTGTTGAAATAATTTATTGGCTTTGAGATTGAGCAATATGATGCAGGTACAAAGTTGAACCAATAAAAGTATGAGGCTGATATTTTATTTAAGTTCAAAATGGATGAATGTAAGGCATCCAAGTTTCCCTTCCTTTCGAGAGTGAAACTAGGTGATTTTGGTCCATCTCCATTGGTGGAAAGCTCGTTGGGAGCTTGTTGTATCTCACACAGTCTCGACCTGATTTGGCTTATGCAGTAGTTGTTGTTGCAAGGTATATGAAAGATCCTCATGAGATCCATTGGAATGCTTCTAAGAGGATCTTTCATTATGTGCAAGGAACCAAACACTTCGGGATACACTATGTTGCTAGTTCTCAACTAGAACTAGTTGGATTTATTGATTCTGATTGGGTTGGAGATTCCATTGACAGAAATTCCACTTCAGGTTATGTATTCATGCTTGCACATGGTCCCATATGTAGGTCAAGTAACAAAAAACACACTATATCCCTTTCATCAGCTGAGGCTGAGTACAGAGGAGCAGTGAATGCAGCTACACAATGTGTGTGGTTGCAAGGCATTTTTGGCGAACTTGGTTTTTCATTTGATTGGCCCACTATCATTTGGGGTGAAAATCAAAGTGCAATCAATATTTCCACTGATATAGTACAACGATAGAGGACCAAGCACATTGAGATACACATGCACTACATTCGGATCTTGGTGCATGAGCAGGTCATATCATTGCAGTATTTCCCATCTGCAAAGCAAACTGCTAACATCTTCGCCAATAGATTCACAGAGAAGACATTCACATATCTAAGGTCACTCCTTGGAGTGGGTGACACATGGTTATGACTGATATTCACTTTCAGATTTTACTCCATGTCCATTTTAGAGGGGAGGCTTTATTCCCATGTGGTTTTCCTTCTTAGCCTGGTTATATGGGAAAATAAATTTTTGTAAGAGGTGACTTGAGCCTTAGTTGCCAAGGCCTCAAATTTTTATGTAGTTACACTAAGTCAAGATTAAGGGGGGTGTTAGAGCATCATACCACCTAGTACCACGGTCATATACCACCTAGGACACACCTTCATTTGTTTTTCACTCATGTTGTATGGTCCAAACCTTGGTTATGTTGGTCTAACAAGGTATTTGGGGGTTTTGGACTCATTGATGCACTCGAGTGCCCACATTTGATCATTCAGAAAACTCATGTGCCCTCATTAATGACAATTCAGTCCTTGGGGTGCTCCCACTCCTTAAAACAGGGAATTGGTTTGACCAGAGGCGCCCATGCATTGTATTTGAGTGTTTTTGGCTCTTTTGGACAATTAAATGTTGGCTAGAGCCACTCCCATTCACCCACACACTCCAACATGCCTATCCTACCCTTAGTTATGTCCTAGAATACTTCACCCACATTCACATGGCCATTCGTGACCGTTTGAGGTGGTTTCGGAGCTCATTGGTCCACCTAGGGGGGGTTTGAGGTCCAATCGAAGCGTGCCACATGTATGCATCCAATTTTCCTCCAAAAGATCAAAAAAATTTCCTATTGTATTATAATCATGTTCCAGACATATTTACATGTTGGACAGTAATGGAAACTTCAGTTATTGGCACTATTCCTATGTGTTAATTTTTCTTGTTTCACTGTTTTTTTGCATAGTTTGTGAATTCTTGATTTGTGAGGGTTCTCTTAGCTCATAGATCTTCTTGTGAATCATATTTTCATATTTTTTTTGGGAGGGGATTAATCAATAAGTACGCTTAATCAATGGTACACTCAATCAATGTGTGTGTTCAATCAATGCGTGTGTCCAATCAATGTGTATGGGTTATTCTACTGCGACTGAGACTGATGAATGAGGCGGGTGATTCTTATACGTTATGGTGCTTGATACCATCCCCCCACCTGTAGTCCCATTAAAGGAAAGGTCCCCATAACTGCGAGGTTCCCTTATTACTCAGCTGAGTTGAGGGTTATCGCTTTATGACTGAAGTAACCCTTTTTCCATTTTATGGTTGAAGTCAAGTCATGTATAAACCAAAAAAAGTTACTTTCACAACATTTGATGGAAACATAATGAACAAAAAACAATACTTTCACAACATTCTATGGAAAAATTACTTTCAAAACATTCGATGGAAACATAATTAACAATATTAGCATTCAATACTTTGTTCATAAGCACAAAAATTGAAAGTTGGTTGGGCATTACAAAATTGACAGACAAGGCGCTTGATAAGAAAAAATTCCTACAGTTATAGTCTTTGGTGCTTTAGTATAATTTAATAATGAGAGCTATAGTACCCACTAACCACCCTTCCTTCCCAAGCCAACTAAATCTTCCCTTGAAACCTGATGTTGAATGAAAGCACTTGCTTCCATGAATGCTCCTTCCCAAAGTCTTGATTCGATCTATTCTCACATCTTTTAACCCTGTCGTGCAACACTCCACTCATCATTCATCTACTTATCTGCTACAGAACGACAACCCTATGCTTCATCAACGATAACAGACTAACTCTGCTCTGGGCCTACTAGGCAGGGACTTGTTACCTTTGCAATTCTCCTTGTTTGTGTTTCTAATGGAGAGAAGATATAATTTCGAGGAGGAAGGCATATCAATTTGATATCATCTTGATCATCTTAGTGAAAAATCATCAAAGATAATATGGAAGGTAGTGACCCCAAGGAAGTGGTTGAATGACTTATACCTTGAAACAATAAATGATATTTAGGTATTTAAGTTATTCTACAGACAAAAGGGTAAGATCTTTTTATTTTTCACTTTCACGTGTATAGTAATCCTCATAGCATGTGCATTTTCCTTGAGTAGCCATGCATTTTCCAAAAATCATGTTCTTTCAATTTTAAGAAGGTAGTATTAAAAAAATTTGGAAGTTAAAAATAACATTATCTATGTGAAGGGATGCATATATATGTATTTGTGTGTATGTGTATGGTATGATTGGCAAGGCCATGTGGCATCATTTGGCATAAACAGATAGTGTCGAGGAGTTGGTGGATTATTTTGATGATCCACTAGAGGGACATAAAATATTCAGTAGTCTTCCTAGTTTTTTAGATTGTTTTGGTGACTTAGGTGGTCCCTCTTTGGAAGTTTTTGGGGTCCAAGGTGGCATGATTGAGAATTTATGTTTAATTTATTTTGTGGGTCAAGCAGAGATGTAATCCATGTCACTAGGGTGAGTCGAAAGTGCTTTTACTATTTTGTATGAGCTATGATATAATCCATTGGGCGATGGATCTGAGATTGAAGGTAGGGTACTAAGGTTTGAAGGTAGTCTTAATGTTCTCATGATAGAGGCACCTGATTCCTTGCGGGAATTTACTAGGACATTTAATGTTTCATAATTCAAACCCTTGTTTTATGCCTGAAAGAACATAACCAAGAAAATGTATTTAAGGAGACACAAGAAAATGGTGGAAAAGGCACAAGCCAACTCAACTATACACATATCAACAATATAAATATATAGTACATGGATGTGACAAGCTCCTCAACTAGATTTTCTCTAAAACTAACACCTCACCAAGGGATAGGACTAGGAGGAGGAAAACAAGGATCTAATGCATATATAGGATATAATATGATGTGAAATATACAACAATGTGATATAGGACTTTATATTTATGATTGTATAGGGAGCCATAGTCTAACAATGCCCCCCTCAATCATAAGTCCAAACACTTTTGCTAGCAACGTGATCAAAACTAGTACATGCATTGGTATCATCTCGAATTATTTAATTTGAAACTCTTGGTTGGGCCTCGATGAAGATCTACCTAAAAAACTGCTAAATATGGATGTTGAAAACTCATAGAATCTTAAAAATTCCATTATATAAACACTGGAGTTATAACATCTATAATTGTCCATTGATGTGAACTGCAATATCTAATGACCAAATCATGAAAATTGAATCAACTACAAGTTTGAAATGTCCCTAAAAATGGCAAACAACCCAATCAAATGCCAAGCAACATTGTAGATGGACATAGATATTCTTTGTTATCTTCGATGACCACATTAGAGGAAATTTCAACTCAAAATGGGCCTTTTAACCCTAATTCAAATTCCATGTCATCATGTGGTAGCCAATGAAATTGCTTTAAATTTGAAATACCATATATGTCTTAAACAAATTTTTAATATAAATTTGGGGATATGTATCATAAAAAACTACTTTTTTTGTTTGTATTTTCGACATATCTCCCTGTGTTTTTACTCAAATTTCAATCGGGAGAGCTCATTGGATGCGGAATTAAATTACGCATCCAACGAGTACCCACTCAGAATACTTTTGATGGACCCCACTACCCCAAAACAAGAAATACCTGAAAAAACATGATGATGACATCATCATCACGTTTTTCAGGTATTTATTGTTTTTGTCATCATCACGTTTTTCAGGTATTTCTTGTTTTTGGGGTAGCGGGGTCCATCAAAAGTATGCCGAGTGGGTACTCGTTGGATGCAGAATTCCTGATAGAAATTTGAGTAGAAACATAGGGAGATATGTCAAAAATACAAACAAAAAAGTAGCTTTTTCTTTTTTTCCTCCAAAATTAATAAATATTATTTTATTATTTTAACTATTATTTTATTAATTTTCCTTAGGAGGCCCATTTTGAGTTGAAATTTCCTCTAATGTATATGGGAGCAAAATTTCCACAAAACTTCTCTTAGAAAATGACACACAAATATTGTCAATAACATCCCAATCTTGAATCATGTGTATGATTCAAATATGGAGATGTTGAACCATAATTTTGCTAAATAATTGAGTACTAAACCAAGGGTCCAAATTGAATTACTCAAATCCTAAACCAATAATGATGTTGAGATAAAATTCAAACAATTAATTCATGTTCCATACAAATATGACAAGTGGGAAAAACTTCAGGCTGCCCACATTGGCAGTTTGATGAAATCTTTGCAATACTCGTCTTATTGTTGTTGTCACCCTTTTTTTGTATGAGTTTTCCAATTACATATTGTTTTTCCCCATTCAACATTTTTAAAGTCTACCATCTACAAATTTGTGTCGCCCATTTGACATTTGGTGTGTTGCTATTGTTAAAACTTGAAGATTGGCAATCATCATTAATATATCCCCCCTAGCAACTAAAAGATGAGAAAACATGGGTTTTCCTATGGGTTACCATGAACTAATTCATCACCGAATTTCGTGGTTTTGGTTGGCCATTGACCATTTTCACTTCATTTTGTGGTTTTCGTTACCATTAATCATCTACACTTTATTGGTGTACCCCATTTAAGGTGGAAGAGAGTATTTTCTTAGAGTGGAATCATTGGCTTGATCTACAATGGAATAATACATTTAGGATTGGGCACCTATGATTCCCAAAATCATAATCTAAATCCTTTGAAAATATTAGCCAGAAATATTCATAACCATGTTCTATTGTAGCTTTTGCATTCAAATATGCCATTAACCATGATTGAACTTGATGGTAAATTTATGTGAAGTATTGGATTTTAAATTCCATTGCCAAGATATTATCCAACCACAATGAACTATTAATTTCATAATCTTGTTCTTCTTTCAACATTGGTATGAACGATGAGTTGTCTTCCCACAATGAAGACATAGATGGATATTAAAACATTGTATTTCCATATGGGCAACTCAATGATAAAGCTAGAACTTATCAAGAATGTCATCAATGTATTTAGCATGAAATTTATCGATGCAATTCTTAGAATCATCATTAACTCCTTTACAAACTTCTCAACCATTTGAATCTTACTCCTTCAAATCTTCAACAAGAAATCACATTTACTCTTTAGATTTCTTTCCAGTAGTATGGGTTTGAGAAGACAAGTGGTGATCTAAGAGAGGAGTTTATAGATGCAATTTCAAAGAGATATGGAGTATAAGTAGTCAAAATGAGAGGGGTTGTTGACCTTAGGAATAGTGGTTAGGAAATTTTTGTTGAAAGCATGAACAACCTTTCTTTGCACCTTAGATTCCTCGATATCCTAAAAAGGGATGTCCTAAAATCCTTGAAAGAACTCATTTGGAAAATAGTACAGGCTAGGTGCCTTACCATTTTACATCTTATGGATGGCATACTTTATTTATTTCTAAGTGGAGGTGGGCATGAGAGATTCATTTGTATCCTCATCCATCCATATTGGGAAATCCATTGCCTTAAAAAAATGCTTATGAGGGTCTCGGGTGCAATCTATGTGTACAATTCCTTAAATTGGTTTACCCCAACTGAGCTAATGTTTATGAAATATTCTTAGGATTACCCATGGTGATTATCAGTATGCCATCTAGTGTTGCATGCTCTCCAATTTTCTACTTTCTTATGAAAAAATGGTGTATTCTAATCTTTGTCTTGGAACCATTTAGCTCTGAGTTTAGTTCTTGTAATGCCCTGTATGTTAAGCCCCCAGACATATGTAATATGTTGTAATTATTCATTATAATCTTGGCACTAGGTGTTGAGACAAGGGTCTTTAAGGACCAAGGGACATTATTTTTTTTGTAAATAATTGATTCGTAGAAATAAATGGCACAACAAGGACCACTAAAAGACTATGGGAGGTCATGGATTCCACATGTGATGGGGTTGGGGACTAGGAGTTTTGGCTCTCCCTAACAACACTTGTTGTTTCCTATTTTTTTGGTTATTTTAGCCTATGTTGGTATTATTGAGCCTAATTCATGATTTAGTGGGACTACTTAGTGCTTGGGTGGATTCCACTTGTTGAATGTGCCCCTTTGGTGATTTTATAACTCCTTTTAATTGGGAGGTTACACTTGGTTTTGTTACACCCATGTGAACAAGTGCACCCTCATCGGCTATTTTTAGTATTTACACCTCAAAATTTGTGTAAATCCTCTTTTGCTATTCCGGGAAGATGCCTTGGCTTGTGTAACTCCTCACCTCAAAAATTTTAATTACTCTTCATGGATGAGGTGTCCCCACATGAATTGGAGTTGGGTTGGATGGTTTGGAGTCAACCTCTTGGAAATTTGAGTTGCCTTGGTGGAATTCGAATGGATATTTTATGGTTGAGTAACCTATTCAGGTAACTCAAGTTGGTTTACCTTGGTTTGATTTGACCCCCTTAGGTTCAAATTACCTTCTTTGATATATAAATACTTGGATGATCTCATTGGGAAGGGGTTGGTTGGTTGGTTGTTGTTCATTCCATTCTTGTTGAAATCTTGGTAAGATTGTGAGCTTGGAAATCCATGTATGTTTTGTTATGTGTGTGAATTGTGTGCTTGAAGGCACTTTGATATTGTGTTGTGTTTGCTGTAAGCTAGAGAATCTCTAATGTAGTTCCTATGTGTCCATTGCTTGTCTTCATCTTGGACCTGCACATAAATCCTGATGGTGAATGGTGATATCTTGAGGGACCTAGGGGGATGAATGGATTACCATTACACTTGGTAGTGGGGTGGAGTATAAAGTAAGTGGCAAGGAATAGAGTTGTGGATTCTCAAACTTATATTTTGAGCTATTCTTGAGTGCACCTCTTATTGTGGATCCATGGCCTGAACTCAAGGCTGGCCTGTCAAAGTGAGATCTAGCTTGGCAGTGCTTAAGATTGGGTGGAACGTGGTATGGTTGATGCCAGTTACACATTAATAATAAAAGTGACTTATTTTATGTAAATTCATATGTTTATATGATGTTTCCATTGTTTCCATATTTGAACTGTTTACTATTGATGTGCATGGTAGATGTATCAATGGTTGGATGCATATCTGATGGTTTAGCTGCTTGGAAATTGGTGTGTTCTCCTTGATTTTGAGATATGATATTGATTTCAGATTAAAATATGTTTATTCATGTGTTAAATTTTGTATCTTACTTTGCAAATACACCCTTTATGGATGATCAGATTTGTAGATGAATTTACAGATGAAAGTGCTTGGTTTTCAAAACATTGGTTGAAGAGACTTGCTTGAAAACTTGATTGTATTGTAATAATATGAGTGATCTATTGGTATGATGTATATAGATATATTAACATGAAATTTCTCCCTCCATGTTTGGTCAGATATATTATATTATTCTACAGATAAAAGTATTGAGTTTTGACTGCTAGAAAATGAGTTTTTTTTTTGCTAGAAATCTGGATTGAATTGATATTTTTTTGTAGATCAGGTTATCTGATGTTGCATGGATGTTTATGAAAATACTAGTGTTAACTTGGTGGATATGGAGTGCCCCACTGTTATTCTTTTTATTTGGGACTCATAGTGGGTTTTGTAGGGAATCAGATGCTTATCGAATGATCTAGTTGTGAAATTGATAGCAATTTGTTGATCTGATTTTAAGTACGAGTTATTGTTTGTATATGGATGCTTTGTACCTATTTTTATTAATTATTGAATGGTTGTAGATGTTGTCATGATATATGATCCGATAATTAATGCAAAAATGTTAAAGAAAGTGTCATAAATTTGACTTACAAAAGTGTCGTAATTTGCATAGTTTAACTAATGAAAATTTTAAATTGTGATTGTTTGCAGAGGAATCCGTAAATATGATTTATAAGTGTTATTGGGATGATTATGGTCACCCATGAATGATTATGCAAATACGGTTTAATTTTCATGCTTGCATGGTCTTGCATCTACATGAACATTTGGAAAGGATATAATTGTATTAAAAGTGATGCAATTTTATTTTGAAGGTTAAATGTTTATTTTAATTGGATTGATGGCATGAAGGAATATCCTTAAAAACATTAATACACTGTGCTTTGAATCGATTCATCCTCCCCCTGGTCATTTGGTGTCCATGGCCTTGGTTTCAGGGTCATGTACATTACAAAGTGGTATAAGAGCTTAGGTTCCAACTCTGTGGTTGTTGGGCCTATTATGGATTTATAACTCTGTTTATATGCATTTGGAGATTATAAAATATGCATGGTGAAATAAATTCAACCCCCATTATGTTAATGGAAGAATCAGAAGCCTCGATTAATTCCTACTTCAAAGAACAGTTTGGGTGTATCTTACTTTTTAATTTCAAAAGTCAAGAGATTAAAGATCAGTTTATTGTATGATTGGATTGGTTTTTGTAAGGATTGATTTTCATGCTTTCAGAAAATTTGTATGATTTGGGTGCATAGTTGATTTACGAAATGTCTCAGAATTTTTTTTGAGCATACCTCCTTTAAAGTTTCACTCTTACTTGGAAACTAACATTTTGAAATTGAAATTTGGAAACTAGGAAAAGTTGTCTTTAATTGTTTATGGAATGTGTGTGTGTGTGTGTGTGTGTGTGTGTGTGTGTGTGTGTTTATTGTGGTTCACCTACCCCCCAACAGGGCTTGTTACGTCCACAAGAACAATGCATAGGGGGCCACCCAAAGGGGCAAGCTCGCCCATTCACTCTGATTACAGAGCTAATCTAATGGGGACATCAAGTGAGGCCCTTATATAGCGATGCATAGCCTCCCGGGGATTTGACCCCGAGACCTTCTGCTCACAACTTACAACACTCAACCACTTGAGCTAGCCCATCTGGTTATATATATATGTTGTGTAGTATTATGAAGTATATATTGGTATTTATGTAGTATATGTGTATTATAATGTATGTAAATTTGATGATGTAAGTATATGTAATCAGAGTAGTGAGTTGTGTATATATATAAGATGTATAAATATGTGTATATATAATGACATATACATAATAGTGTGTATATATATGATTAACATATAATATATGGGTAATATGTACTATGTAAATAATTTAGATAAATATTTTATATGTGGTATAATAGAATAATTACAAGTATAATTGTGAAGTATTTTCTGTAGGTATTAGTATAATATATATGTAAAGATGATGTAGTATTACTATTACTAATATGAATGTTATTAAAGGGCAATATACTCTCTATTGTCTTTATTGCTTCTCTTGAGAGAATACTTTTATGTATGGGCATGCTTTGCCACTTGAAAGGTAGTGATTACCTCAATGGGTAACTCCTTGTCTATTTTAGGAAATGAGACACTTGTCTAAATGGTGTTTTCCTTTCTCCTTTTTATTTTATGCATATAGTATGTTTATTATTGCATTATTGGTTATTTGTGCATTCTTGTGCATGATAAGCCAAGTGCATTATCATTATCCTGACTTATCTAATTGATTGTTAGTAGAATTTCCACTTGGAAGGCCAAAATGACTATGTGCTATTCTTGTATTTTTCTTATTAATGATCAATTATTAACTGTGATTTTACTTTTGTAAGTGTTTCATTGGTGAATAGTGTTGGATTTTTTCAAACTCTCATCCTAAAACTCAAGTTGGCAGACATTCAAACCACCAATGGTCTCTTCATATGGAACAATAGAAGAGGAGGACATAAACAACTAGCTTGCATGCTAGACCGCTTTCTCACCTCCCCCTTGCTTCTACAAAACCTGATCAACCTCTCGGCCCCCATTTTGCCCTCCGCAGGCTTAGATCATTGGCTGATTTGCCTAATCCTCAATCTTGATGGGCCTCACAACAGAAGACCCTTCAGATTTGAGAAATTTTGGCTATCTCACCCAGAATTTCTAAGCAAAGTCAAGGAATGGTGGGAGGACTCGAACCACATTGAGGGATCGGTGATGTTCAGATTTCAACAAAGGCTCAAACAACTAAAAGGTCAAATTAAGCAATGGAACAAAAAGGAATTTGGAAAGATTCTGGAAGATAATCTTCTACTGGAATCCCAGTTGAACATGATCCAATTTCAAGCCATACATTCTGGATTCATTGAGGAACTCAAGTTGTAGGAATCAAGCCTCCAGGAGCAACTGAATAGGAGATATCAGCAAGAGGAATAACTCTAGAAGAAAAAGTCCAGTATAAAATGGATCAAGAAAGGAGAAAGAAACACCAAATTCTTCCATCATTCCATGCTTCAAAGAAGGAAACATAATCGAATTACGAGGGTCACCTCTTCTCAAGGTCAAAATATTCAGACCAAGGAAGAAATTGAAACTGAATTAATCAATTTCTACTCTGAGTTAGTCAAGGAACCACCGGAGGATCGTGCTCCTTCCATCAATCAAATATTGCATCACATCCCATCCCTTGTCTTGCAGGATAAAAACCTTAACCTAACACAAGAAATCTCCCTCTTTGAGGTTGAGAAGGCAGTAATGGGAATGAAGGCAGGTAAATCCCCAGGCGCAGATGAATTTACTACCAAATTCTTTCAAGCTTCCTAGGAAATAATCGAGCTGGATGTTTGGGAAGTCATGGAAAGTGCTAGAAAATCAGGATCTATTATACCTGCCCTCAATGCCACGTTCTTAACCCTCATCCCTAAGACTGAAAATCTGGCCAAGCCTTCCAACTTAAGACCTATATCCCTTTGCAATGTCATTTACAAGATCATCTCCAAAATCATTGCTTTAAGACTAAATCCCATCCTTCTGCATATCATCTCCCCTGAGAAAACAATCTATGTTGAGGGACGTCAAATCCTGGATGGCATTATAACAACACATGAAGCAATCCATTCTCTTCAAACCTCCCACTCCCCTGGCATGCTTTTAAAACTTTATATGTATAAATCCTTTGATAAAATCAGCTGGAAATTCCTCAAAGCGATGCTAGTGGCCTTTGGATTCTCAATCACATGAGCTAACTGGGTGCTAGCTCTGGTTTCTTCTGACTTCTTTTATATTCTTATCAATGGATCTCCCTCTGCCACTTTTTCAGCCTCAAGAGGGATCAGGCAGGGGGATCCCCTATATCCATACCTTTTTGTCATTTTGACAGAAGGTCTTGGTAGATGCATGAGTGCTCAGTTCCAAGATAATCATATTCAGGGGCTTAAGCTAGATAACACAGGAAAGAATCACTCTCACCTGCAGTTTGTTGATGACATGATGATGATGGGCATGCCTTTGTCCGAGAGGCTAAAGCCTTTCAAATCATTCTTGGCAACTTCGGGGAGGCATCAAGTATGTCCATCATCTATTTTAAGTCTCAGATATTTTTCTTCAATACCCCTCTCTTTACTCGGCTCAGAATCACCAGGATTCTATTTTCAAAAGAGTTCCCTTTGGGACAAATTCTTGGGTGCCCCTCTTATTGGCTTAGCCCTAAAAAATGCCTCATGGAAAGATCTGATAACCAAGCTTGAATCCAAACACTCTTCTTGGACCTTCAAAGCCCTCAACTTCCTGGGTTGGCTCATTCTATTAAAATTAGTCCTCCAAGACATGCCCCTATACCTTTTCTCGATCATGGTAGCGCCTCAAAATATCCTTAAGTCCATCAGGAACCTTCAACGTAGCTTCTTATGGGGAGGGGCCCTTCTTCAAAGAAAATGGTCATTCGTCTCTTGGAAATCCCTGTGCCAAGAAAAAAATAAGGGTGGCCAAGGCCTTAGGGACCCGCTCATCCTTAAGAGGGTTCTTTGTTCCAAGCTATGGTGGAGATGCATTATGGAACCTAACATCCCCTGGACCATAATATGGAGAGATAAATATGCCAAAGACACTAATCAGGAGGATTTAATCAGATCGAAGGACCTTGAGAATGTCTCGGTCATCTGGAATGTTGCCAAAGCCCAAAGAGATCTCATACGAGCCCATAGATTCTGGGAGATTAGAGACGGGAACACAACCCTGTTCTGGGAGGATGCTTGGCAACATCTCCCCCCACTATAGGCTCAATCCAAGACTATTAACATGCAAACCAGCATGCAACAAACATGTAAAGAAAAGGCGACACATTACTGGATCCAACCCCATCCCCAAAGCTTATGGAATTCTTGGATTCCGAAGAGTGAATGGAGTGGCAGGGAAGCACTTCAAGAAGATGACAACTTCTAGAAGGACCTACACTCAAGGAAATTGCTAATCCAGACCACCCCTGATAAGCTAAGATTAGGATACCAACCCAAAGGATATTTCACTATAAAAGAAGCATATCAGATATCGAATCAGATCCTGGACAATCAGAAAGATAAGTTCTAGGACAAAATATGGAACCCCATCCTATAGCTGAAAGTCAAGAACTTTCTCTGACTAATCGGCCATGGAAGGATCCTTACCTAGGACCAACTCAGAAAAAGAGGTTTTCAAGGACCTTCGAGATGCCCATTATGCAATCTAGAGGAAGAAACCATGCAACATATTCTTAGCCACTGTCCCTTTGCTTCGGAAATATGGAACTGGGGGATTAGCCTTTTCAGACGATCCGACAGAAGCCTCATTGATCCGAGGAACACAATTCGAGGCTGGCATCCCCACCCATTCACAAGCCCTTTCCTCAACATGCTTTCGACTTGATTTCCATGCCTTACCCTTTGGAACCTGTGGAAAGAGAGAATTAAAAGGATCTTCAAAAACGAAACCTCTACACTAGCCAGTGTTACCTCGCTCATTAAATCTAATATCCAAGAGACTCTACAGCTTAAAACTTGGTTGGACTTTGACATGGCCGGCTCCCCTCAAGAATCCAGCATTCTCCAGAGCTAAAAAATTTTCTTTCCCTCCCCTGGCCCCATTTTCTCCTCTTCTGTTCCCAAGGTTCGCATTCCCTCCAGTTGGTCCCCCCTGTTTCTGTTCATTAAACTAAACTTTGACGGTGCATCCAAGGGAAACCCCGAGCCAACAGGCATTAGAGGGGCCTTCAGAAATGATAAGGGAGAAATTTTGCATATCTTTGCAGATTCCATTGGATCCTCCACTAATAATGTAGCTGAACTACTAGCGCTAATCACAGGACTCAACATCGCTCAGTGTCTTAATTGCTCTTTCTTGATTATCAAAGGTGACTCACAAATCATGATAAACATGGTGCAAAAATTAACCACACGCACCCCTCTGAGCAAACTGTCAAATCATTGGAGGCTAGATCGACTGAAGGAAAAGCTTTGGGACTCCCTCTCTCACTTCTAGGTCCTCCAGGCATGCCATATCAGGATATCGAGTAACAAGCTTGATGACCACCTCACAAACTTTGGAGAGAGAATTACTTCAAATCCTCTTGATCACTAATGGACTCAACTACAAATCCAACCACTCAGAGATCATCTTCTACATCTCAGAGAACAGGACATACCTTCCCCACTAAGGGTGAATCATGGCATGGTTAGGGGAGAAGAGGAGATGCATGTGGAAAATCATGTAGTCGCTGGTGCAAACACCTCATCACCGGCGTAGATGATTTAACTCCTCCCATGGGAAGTTGGCATAATGCATGTTCTCCACCCTACGAGGTTATCATGGATTGGAGGGATGACAGTACAAACCAGAAGAGCACTGCCATCATTTCAAGAATCCAAAAATTAATGACCGGAAATGGCAAGGACAAACAAATCTTAGTCATGAAGGATAATCATTTCAAGGATCTGGGTTATATGGTTTCCATCGTCGCCCATCGAACTTTCCTTCATGGTTGCTTTGTGTGGATTGTGGAGAGTGTTCTGCTTATGCTGTGGTCGAATCCTTGGAAAGCTTCAGAGGATAATGGAGGCCCTCTATGGGTGGTGAGTTATGTGTTTTTCTTTGCTATAGGACCTTGATTGCCCTAGATTCTCCTTACTATTTCCAGAGCATGTCTCTGTTTTGCTGCTCACTCTTATTGGAGCCTCCTCTCTAGGTCGGGTCGTGAACATATTCTCCTCTGCCTCATAATTCCCTGAAGCCCTTACCCATGGCCTTGCTGAGATGTTGATGACTGCTCTTGCAGCTGGCACCTTTCCCTTCCATCCTCATTGGTCTCGCTGCACCCTTCGGAACCTCTGTTTAGCATCTCTTCTTGTCACCATGCCTCCTCTAAATCGCTAGAGCTATGCTTTGTCCTCATAGGGGTTCTATAGGCACAAGTCGATGGCTCCCCCATTACGTTTCTAGAAGATGATTGTTGAAAAGAAAGCCAGATTTCAAAAAGAATTCTCTAATTCTGTTCAAGAAACCATCCATAGGGCCGAGAGAGAGGCCGACTTAGAATGTCAATGCCTGCCTCCAGAGGAAATTAGAAAGGAATTTAAAGAAATCATCCCTGACCCTGGCACCTCCAGGGGAATAATTACCTTATACCATAAGTCGCTGGAGCTTCAGTGGTCTCATAAATTCATCCTCGAAAAAACATTGGTCGAAAAGGATGAACAACATGGACAAATTCTACTACTGCAAGATCAAATTTTGTTGATTCTGTAGAAAGTCATGGATAATCAATCTGAAATCGCCAAGAAATTGGGTTCAAAGCTTGAACCCCACGAGCATCTTTTCAAATGATCAGGTTCCTTTTTAGTTCTATCATAAGTCTCTTTTTTCAGAACTGGTTTGTTTCTATGACTGATACTTCATTAAGGAATCATTAAGACTTCTCGATCATTCTGGTTCATTCTTGTTTCCTTTAGAGGGAGACTGTTAGAATGATCTCCAAGCTTGTTTTCCCAGAGATGGGAGAGCTTGGTTTTTGTTGTATATGTCTGACATTTTGATTATAGCTGGTAATAGAAGGACCTACTTGCTTACAAAAAAATAATAATAGTGTTGGAGTTTGTGCAACTTCAAAAGCTATTCTTATTGTTCTTGTATTGTACCTCCTACGAGAGATGAACTTATTGTAATCAATCATACAAACACTAGAAGAAAAATGTAGACCTTGGGGGGGAAAGAAAGAAAAAGAAAGATAAAATAAATTATAAAATATAAAATATATTGCTCCCCCAAGAGAAATCGACCCCACTCAAAATATTAGTGGAAAATATGTATAAATAGGAGGCACCCTCCTCATTATTCCACACAGCTGCAACACAACAACACAAGTAAATTTCACAGTTTTTTGGGAGAGAGAGAATTTCACATATACTGCAGAAGATTGTTTCCAGGGTTTCTATCCTTGGAAATCGTTTCCATACTTTCTCTTTCTTATGCATTATACGTTGTTCTCAAAATTATCATCTCTAGATGAAGGTTGTTGGGTTTTCTCCCATTTGGGTTTCCAGGGATAAAATACTCGTGTTATTGTCATGGTATTGTTATGTGGTTTTTCCATCTCCTAGTGATCCTATTGATAAATAAAATTAAGATATATTTCTATAATCTTATGAACATATAACATGGTATTAGAGTAGTTCTAGAAGAAGACATTGCTGAAACTCTGCCGGAATTCTGTCGGAACTAGGGTTTCATCTTTTAAGGCTTCAGTAAAAGTTTTGGTAGAAAAAAAGCCTTGGGAATTTTTATCTAAGGAGGGCACAACTTTTGGTGAAGACATAATTCAATTCTAAGAATTTTCAATTTTGACCTAATTCTACAACTGCAACAGAAATTAGGGTTTCAATTTTTTACTTAATCCCTCGACAGTTTTGGCTCGAATCTACCTCTTCTCAACTCGCCTCTC
This sequence comes from Pseudotsuga menziesii, assembly GCA_001517045.1. Lineage (NCBI taxonomy): Eukaryota > Viridiplantae > Streptophyta > Pinopsida > Pinales > Pinaceae > Pseudotsuga > Pseudotsuga menziesii. Next base: position 167,910 of record LPNX010954878.1, read on the forward strand.
TAGGGAGCATCTATATGTGGATTCAGTTTTCCAAAACTCCAAAATTCAGTTTTGACCTAGTCTCTACTAGGGTTTTAGATCTATATCTACAGTCAAGATGATCAACATGAAGGTTGAAGATTGTCTGGAAGGAGCTTCCAACTTCGTCCTTGGAAGTCTAGGGTTCTTATTCTACTAGACGAAAATGCCTATTACAGTGTGTAAATGCAAAGGTCCCATAATCAGAAGCTGAATAAGAAAAAAATTGTTAGAGGAAGAATGATGCCAAAACAAGAAGGATTTTTGTGGACTCAATTAGAGACCACTTGGTTCCTTAGATCTCAGAAAAGACGATAGCGAATGTTACAAAGAGAAACTTTCTATGGCTTGGGGTGTACCAAAACAGATAGCTAGACAAGATAAATCAACCCCTTCCCAATATGCAAGAGAAACCAAACATCTAACACTAAGGGACCTTGAATCATACCTTATTTCAGACGGTTGAAGTAGATCCCCGTTAAGCTTTTTCCAATCCCGCTTGCGGTAGCAATTTTCTCTCAACAACAATAAACAATACAAGCATGCTATATAATATGGTGTTAGATCTACTCTAGCATATATAATCAACAATGTATAAGAAATTAAATGTATACATGGATTCAATATTCATTCAAATGCACATTATTGGACAGGAAAAGATATTTCTATTAATCAAATCAGAGATTACACAAGTGACAACCTCTGTCGACACGTCTGCGAACCAGAGAAACTGAGTCCTCCACTTGGGCCTCCACCACCTCAATCCTCCATCTCTCGATAGCAAGCTCACAAGCAACGTAAATCTTGGGAAGAACACAAAGTGATCCAAAGGGACAAAGGGATGCAGACTCAAGTATATGCAAGCTACGACAACAATGGACTATAGTTTCGTTGCTCTTCAATTCCTCCCCTTCAATGTATCCAAGGGGTTCCTTATATAGCACTCCAAAGGGGTAATGAAGGGTCAAATTGAAGCGATATCAAGGCATATGGAATGCCAAGAGTCAAGTGGTTCAGACACACATGAAGGAAAACTCCAAAAATATTTGGATTTATGCACACATCCCGATGTACGCGAGTTTGAGGTCAAAAGCCATGCATACACGCGAGTATGGGATAAAAATTCACGTACAACAATAAACAGGTGTTTTTTAGGGATGAACTTGGAAACATCAAAGTATAATATCAGTCCATGGGGTCTAAAGAGTCTGCAGAGGGACAGGGAAGGCCATAAATATGTGATCAATCATGTGCGGTAAAATCAACTATAACAGATGCCCCCTAATGTGTGAGGTCAGAGGGTAACATGATGGCCGGAATACATTATAAAATCCATCCCAAAAGTGAAGTGATGAAGAACCAGGTGGAAGAACCAGCCATCCATCAGTATAGTACAATAATCAATCTCTTCATATGACTGCAAATACATAGAGCAGTCCCGGATAGATAAGAGTACAATGGCCATGAATAGGCATGGTATACAAAATGTGACATGTGTGGTCATCGCCACGTACAATATATAATAGATAAAAATCTCCATGATTAAGATATACAATGGATCAAGATCTCCATAGAAGATGAAGATATCTAACATACACTGGAATCAAATCAAGAGAGCTTAAATCTCATGAACACTGGCACGATCAAGGAGCTAGCATATGTGGAATGCCACCAAGATGGAAAGTCTTCTACATAAACAAATATGAGTACATGTCCTACTATGCGAATAAAGGTGTCGATGTCGAACATAGTAGTCCATCGTCTGATTATCAGTCATTGATGTATACCGTTAACAAACGTGATATCACCCATCGATAATGAAAATGGGAATCAAGGTACTAGAGTGCAATCTAACAAGTGTGAATAGATGTGTTGAGGTCGAACACTTGGAAGAAACCATCGATTAGGGGACATTGATGTATTCCCAAAACTATTGTTGGCGAGAGAACCTACCATTGATGACTGTAAGTCTCAAGGAAATCAAATGACTCTAGAATCCTATCCCAAAATAAATGATCTGAAGTCTATGGGATGGAATCCACTGGAAGGAGGGCATTAAGGCATCCCCCATCAACCAGCACGAGGTACTCAGCAATTCTTTATAATGTGGAATAACTCAAACAATATGTGCACGAACCAGTAATAGTACCAGGAATGGCCGACACGCAAAGTCAAGACAACCGAGGAATGGCCAAATCAAGATTCAACGTCCTTCGAACAAGAGCATAAAGGAAAATGGTGACTAAAGGTAGGAAACATGGACTCGATATGATAAATGGGACATCTCTGTGACACAGGAGGCATCAACAGAGGCTCCATAGGGACTGGAAGCTTAACCAGTCGGTGGAGATAAACTCAGAGTAACGAGTACAACTCCTAAAGTCAAACTAATAACCCAACCAATGGATGTGATATACAATTCTATGTTCAAAGGCAACATGACTCGACTGCTACGAAAGATAACATATTTTCCTGTCCGACGTTTTGGTTTTTTTATTTTTTTGGACTTTTTCAGATATTTTGAAAATCTTGAAAAAGAATAAAAGTTCTTTATAGTTACAAATCTAGGAGGAGATGATTGTTAGAGGACAAGCAAACTAGTTCCAAGCAGCAGAAAATACCTATTCTCAATGCAAGGAAACATGTGTAGGATAACGACACTCGGGGGAAGGTCCCCTCCTGGTAAAAAATAGGGAATCAACCTACAAAAGATATGTAAAAGGGCTCTGCTTGGCTAGACATGAGACAAGCTCAGGCTATATGGCTGATAATCAAAGTCTGGGGAGCCGACATAAGGCTCAATAAGGCAAGTAAAACTCATGATAATTCAATTACAACTTGACATATACAAGGGAGTCCCGAGGGAATGACCAGCATAAAGTTAAAGAGGAGTATGAAGCTCTTGCTCAAAGTCATGGCAGTACTATACAAAGGACTCCCACACCCTAAAGGAGAAATGTCGGCATGGGCACCAAATGCAATACAGGATCTAACTAGGGTACCTATGTATGGGAAAGCTTTACCATTCACATAATATCACTTCTAAAAGTAGCAAGAAGGTTCCGTGACAAGATGGAATGGGTTCCTACCTAGGGTTAAGATGAAACGGTCATATGGTTATGCAAAATGAAAGCGGATGTGAAAACCTAACCTATATACCAATTTAGACATAATACCTGAAATAGGCACAAACGGGTCAAAGACACGGTCAAACCGCACTCAAAACAGGTTCCTACAACATCAAATTGGTTCAAACGGTCCAAAATGGTCAAAAACTATAGAAAGTGGGTAAAAAATTCAAAAATTTTTCTATAAAATAGTGAAAAATTAAAAATTTTCATACCATTTTGAATTTTTACCCACCATAGTGCATTTGAGTCCAAAACTTCAGAAGCGAATTTCGGTAGCATCGTCCAGCGGAATACCTCCATGTTTGATCCAGGTAAATTCCCTTGCCCCTCTCTTTCATTTTCATGCAAAAAATTTCAATTTCCGTGGTCAAATTAATTTTTTAACCCATCCCAACTTGGGTGTTTCGACCCACGCAGATATCAGGCATTTTTCCACGTATAGGGATGGCCATATGCGGAAAATGCCATGAAAACCGCATACATACACAACTGTTTTGTATACAGTCACGTATAGGGACGCAAACAAGGTTTTTATGGGCAAATAATGATCAAAACTTGTGTTTTTTGTGCAGGATGGTACTAGAGTGGAGAGAGAGGGAACATGGTGATGTTGAGGAAGATGTTCAGGCTGACCTCATGGCTCAACAAACATTATGGGCATGCGGGTTATACAAGTTTTGGTGTCTTGGCAGCTTGAGGGAAAAGCCAAGAATACTCCAGTTGCTGGTAGATTACTGGGATCCAGAGTCTGAAACCTTTCAGATATATGGGATGTCACTCAACATTGAGGTTAAGGACATATCTTTCATCACAGGTTTGTCACGACGAGGGGAGGTGGTGAACCTCCAATCTCGTGGGCCAGGAGGCAAGATGACAATATATGACTACATAGTTGTGTACTGCCTTCCCAATACAGAGAAGGTTGGGAGTCAAATCCCAACAAACAGGATTCATATTTTGGGGATGAAAGCCATCCTATTGGCATTAGGCAAGATTGCAGGTTTGGCATCACTCCACCAGGCCTCACGACCAATGATGTTCTATGCAGTAGAGTGTATGTGGCCTACAATATATGACTGGAGTACTACACTACTGAGCAACATGAAACAATGTCTAAGTGATTGCAAGATGGGGAGGGTGTGAAACTTTGGGTTTGGTAGCATACTGAGCACATTCTTTTTTGAGGGGGTGTCAGGGCTAAGCCCTAGAGTAGACATTGCTCGACATGGAGTCTAGGATCTAGCTCAACAACATTGGGATAATGTCATGCGTAGATTGGGAGGTGGAAGGGTGGCTAACCCCTACCCAACAGAGTTATTTCCATGGTGGTGGAGACAACTCATCACCATAGATGATTATCCCTATGCAGGGATCAACTTTTGCGGAGATCTAGACATGCCCCTACCACCGGGAGTGGCTCATGGAGACATAGGTAACGAATCCCAACCCCACTTTTAATTTTTGAATTATTTAATTTTTTTGTGTTTTTTGATATATGAAATCAAAATACATGTTTTTGGTGTGACGACATAGTGACACTCTTTCATGTATATGCAGATATAGGACCACGATGGCTAGATGGATTTCCTTGTCATCGACGGAGGGGAAGAGATGATGAGATCATGGGTGTGGATGTGGAGTGGATGCTTTAGAGCATTCACACGAACTTTGTTCGATTGACACAGAGAGTACCCATGCCGCAAGTCGAGGACTTGCCTAAGGCCATGCAGCGCCAGGTGGTTAGAGTACCACGAGAATGGGTTCGATTGTTTTGTCAGCTAGCTAGAGCCGTGGTGTGCTACCATGATCAACACCCTCCTCCACCTCGGTCTTAGAGACCTAGGTGTATATTTTTTATATGACCGTGTAGTATATTTTGGTGGCTCGGAATCCCCAATTTTGTATATGACACTTATGTATTATGACGTCACCTTTTTTGAACTTATTGAAAAATATTTATGATGATCGATTATTATTCTATTTACATGTGTAAAATGTGTTTGTGAAATTCTTATGGTATGTGAAACACATGCCAATATAACACATAATTAGCATATGAATTAGCAACTTGATTAATATTTCTTGGAACATGAATGTATGTTTTATTCTCAAATTGTCTTTCTAGCAATACAAAACGTAAGAATCTTTGTAATAATGCCGGATCCCTAATACGATACAAGCCATTAAGTTTTGAAACCACTAACTGTGAATCAAGACGTACCTCAAGAGAATGAACACCATGTGAAATGGCATCATGCAATACCTCAATGATGGCACTATATTCAACAACATTGTTTGGCGAAGGTCATAAAAATACGCCTCATGAAGACAATACTTGACCCGTAGGAGTATAGATCACCCAAGCAGTCGAAGCTGAGTTTTGAGTGTGGCGGCTAGCACCATCAGCGAATCCTATGTAAATGGAAGACTTCATCAACATCTGCCATAACAAACAAAAGCTAATCAACAAACCTGATCATCATAACAAAACCTAACTATGCAATGCAAAACTGTACAATAATATACAAAAATCATCCCAGCTCAAAGATCATGCATAGTATTTTTTGAGATAGAGCCCATTTCTAGTCTTTTCCTAGGTTGTCCCTTCATAATAAACCATCTCATAGGTGCCTTTCTCTAAGACACGCTTAACCATGTAAGGACCATGCCACATGGCATTAAACTTTCCTGCCCCTAAGGGTTCCTTAGCTTGATCCCACAAAAGGACCAAGTCACCTTCACTAAACCTGCTAGGACGAACAGACTTATCACATTGGACCTTAACGCAATGCTTGTTAACCTCAAGAACCACTAAGGCATCTCAACACTGCTCATCAAGCTGCTCTAAGTGGACCAAACTCTCTTCCAATTCGGAAATGTCTGGTAAAAGCTCCACAACTAGCTTCAAAGAAGGGATTTCTCATTCAACCGGTAATAATGACTCCACCACATGCACAAGCTGATAGGGAGAAAAAACAGTGGCAGTATTGACTGCGGTTCTATAGGCCCTCAAAGCAAGATACAACATGATATGCCAATTATTCTTGCTCTGTGCAATGGTTCGTTGGAGAATGTACTTAAGTGACTTGTTCACTGCTTCAACCTGTCCATTCACTTGAGGGTAATAAGAAGAGGAGTGATCTTACTTATATCCTAACTTGGAAGCCAACTCTTCCATCATTTTGTTCTGAAAGTGCTTGCCATGGTCAATGACAAGCTCTCTCGGAATGCCAAACCGGGTGATAATTTGGTTAAATATGAAATGCACGGTTCTCTCACCATCGGATTTAACTGTGGGCATAGCCTCTACCCATTTTGTGGAGTAATCGATAGCCACAATAATATCATGGTGCGCCCCAGCCGAAGCTGGGTTGCAATCCATAAAATCAAGCCCCCACTTGGTCAAGGGACCGACGATGACAATAGGGTGCAAATGGGTGGGATGCAAGTGCATATTACGTGCAAACACCTGGCAAGGGTGGCACTTCTTGACCGAATTAACGCAATCTTTAAAGATGGATGGCCAAAAATATCTCACTCTTAATATTTTTTGGGCTGTAGAAAGCCCAGATAAATGACCACCACATGCCCCTCTGTGGCAATCATTAAGCACGACCTCAGCCTCATCATGATTTAAACAACGATGTAAAATGGATCCACCCCATAGCGGTACAAAGTATCACCCAATATGAGGTAGTTCTTCGCTACGTGACATAGTCATCGTTGCCCATCCCATGAGAGGTGAGTAGGGACCTTCAATGTTTGCAAATACACAATAATATCCCCATACCAAGGGTCCATAGTTGAAATGAGGAATATATGCTCATCGACAAAAGAATCCTCATAAACCTCCTCTTCATCCAAATTTGGGAAATTTGATATGAGCCAAGCAAATATTAACGATTTCTTCGATTTCACCGAAACAAACTCGAGATCAAACTCTTGCAAAATCACAATCCATTTATTTTGCTTTCCCCAAATCATCCTTCTAGGGAGGACGAACTGAAATGGATTGATGTGAGCTACGACCAAAGTTTGGCGAAGAAGAATCTAATGTCTCAAACCCTGAACCGCATGAACGGTGGCTAAGGCTAGCTTCTCCACATGGGAATAACAAAGTTCTGCATCAATAAGGTTTCAGCTCAAATAATATATGACATGCTCATGGAGCTCCTCATCCTCTTGAACCAATACCATACCAACCATCTCCTGAGACGTGGCCACATAAATAAAAAAATCACAGCTATATTATGGTGGACTAAGCACAGGGGCCATTGCTAAGGCTTTATTAAGAGCATCAAAATACTCCTGGGCTCACTCATCCCAGTAAAAAGGGGTGTCCTTCTTCAACAAATGCATGAAGCCTTTAGTCAAGTTGGAAAAATTGACCACAAACCTTCGCAAGAAGTTCGCCATATCTTGTAAACATTGAAGGTGTCGAATGTTACGCGGGGGATACAATTGAAGTATTGCCTTGACCTTCAAGGGATTGAATCTAATACCTTCCCTAGATACAATGAATCCTAGTAAATGACCAACTTTCACGCAAAAGATGCACTTATGAGGATTTAAATGAACTTGATAATGACGACATATTTCGAACAATAATCGGAAATGGTAAGGATGACTCACTCTCAAACGAGAGTGAGAAGCTAGATCATCCAAATACACTTCAATAATATTTTTAAGATCATGAAAGATCAAGGTCATGGCTTGCTGAAACGTAGCTCCGACATTTTTAAGGCCGAAGGGCATATTCCGATATGCAAAAGTTCCCCAAGGACAAATAAATGCAGTCTTGTGTTGATCCTCGGGCTTAATTTGTATCTGATTACATCCAAAAAATCCATCCATAAAAGAAAATACCTCACTTCCCGCACACTCATCCAAAATTTGATCAATAAATGGTGTGGGGAAATTATCTTTAGGACAGGCTCTATTTAAATCATGGAAATCAATGCATATCCAGATCACTCCCTGCCTCTTATCTACCAAAATGGGATTTGAAACCCACTCCGTCAAGGGAACAGGATAGATAAAAATAGCTTTGAGTCGTTTTTCTATCTCTTCTTTAATGGCAGGTACTTTCCTAGGATTCACGACACACAAACATTGTCGAACCGACTTTGCATCTGGATAGGTCTTGATTTTGTGTTCGAAAATATAGGGGTCTATACCTATAATTTCTTCATATGACCAAGTAAAAACATCACGAAACTCCTTAAACAGCTCGGTATACTCTTTAATTTCATCGGGGGAACAATCTGCCCCGATGTAAACGTTCTCAATCTTACCAAGACCACGAGAAATGTTGATAGGAATCGTTGGTGATAGGTTAGCCATGTTCCCTTCAGCAATCTGAGTAGGAGAGCTTAATGGGACCACGGGGCTACCAAATTTCTCGCTTAGAATCTCCCTAAAGTCATCACACTCTAAACGATCAAGCTTGGGAAGGAAATAAGATATATGGTGCAACTCTTCCCAAGGTTTATCAATCCTATACATGGCCTCAAGAATAGCTTCATCTGATAGAAAAACATCATCAAGGTAGTCGTGAGAGTGATATGACTCTACTTTCCATGCAGGAAGCACATAAGGGTCCTCCTCCTCCGTCCGTGAAGAGGAAGGACTAGGCTCTACAACATGATCAAGATTCACTTGATATGCCACCATTGTTGCAGGAAACGACACGTCTGTCTCGACAGGCATACTCGAAGTACTCACTGAAGGACGAATCCAAGGATCCTCCATATGAGTAGTGCGAAAGGATATCGAATTCGACGAAGATGAATCCAAACCCACCAAGACTACACCCAATCATAAGAACGGGTGCAGGACAACTAAAGGTTCCCATGAGAGAAGGATACATACCCACACCCACATTCTTAGTGTTCGGCTAAGAATGATTGATAATCGGGATAGAAGCTCCCGATGATGCGTTTACACTCAGATTCTGGAAATACTTTTGATCAATAGTAATGATCTTCCCATTCAATGAAAAGCAAACCAATCAGAACAAGGAGGAGGATACATCTTGCATATTATACATTCAGTTCCTACCCAGCAAAATATTGTAGTCAAGGGGCGCATCAACCACCTCGACCTCGATTGCAACAGTCTTTCCTCCCAATTGGACCTCTAGAGAAGGAAGTATACCGTGCAGCCGAAACGACCTTCCATCAAAAGCAGTCAACACATTGGTAGACTAAGAGAACGTGGGAGAACCTAAGCCCTTCCAACAAGCCAAAGACATCATGGAAGTGACAACGCCTTCATGAATAACCGTACACATGATGGTGTTGATGAGACACTCTACATGAATCAAAAGAGACATGTAGTAAGGCAAGTGAGGCTGTATTCCATGAGTTTCAAATTTGATCATGGAAGAAGAGCTATGATCACTAACCCCAAGAGCAGACAACAAGGCCTTTCTCTGCGAAGGACAAGTCTGAAGAACTTCTAATTTAGACATTGCACAAGGAGTCTGGCCCAAATCCTCGACAATTGAATAGTTATGCATGGCTCAAGCATTAGGATTGTGCCCCGAGAACTTCAAGACTCCTTTAGGAATGCGAGGCAGAACTTCAGGCTTATCCGTAGGCTTTTCAATTCGTAAAGAGCTCTCAAGTGGAGCAAGTTCTTTCCCATGGTCAGATTGTGATGAACCATAGTCTTTCGCATGCATCACAAAATTTCTAGCATTCACCATGTTGATGCAACCATGACCACTAGCGAACTCCAACGGGTTTTGAGTTCCACCAGACGCACACCCAAGATCAACGGTCCTCGAGTTCATATTTTGATTATTAGGTAAAGGATTAGTAAACACAGTTGGGCGCTTGCTATGAACTTCGAGGCGTCCTCCATACGAGGGCACAAGTGAGTGAGCTGATCATCCTTACACAACTTACAAGGAAACTTCACCTTATGCTTAGGTTGCTTGTTCCCCTCAGCATTGTTCGTGTTCTTGTGATTATTATTACCATTTTCATTCCCACCCTTACAATTAATTTTTCCTTTCTTTTTATTCCTTCCAGGCTACTGGTTGCCTTTCGGGTTCGACGTTTGCACTGAAAGCACACTCGCTGATTGGGTAGGATGAGACGAAGCCGTGGCTTCTCTCGACGCTGCAGGATGGTTAAGCGATAACTGGCTCACTTGTTTCATAACCGAGTCTGCAGGTTTGGTACTTGTGGAGCCAACAATTCCATCGGAATGTGGCCCAAGTTTAATCTTGGAGTCGAAATTGGATCTTTGAGCATTCAGGATAATCTCATACAAAAGTCTAGATTGAGCATAGATCAAATCCAACCTATGTGGAAACATCCTTCGTGATATAAGGTAACAATGACTTGAAGATCCACTCTAGAAGAAACTATGCTGGTATAAAGGCTTTAATTAATCATTTCCATCTACGCCACTCTTGAATATGATCCGAAATATGCGTGGCTTTGTCTTGTCAGAAGGTCGAAAAGAGTTTGGTATCGACGTCGTAACATATGGGCAGCTGAAAATGACTAAGAAAAGTCAAGGCAAGGTCATCAAACGTAGTATAGGTCCCCCCTGGTAACTCTATATACCATTTCACCACAGGACCCATGAGGGTGCATTGAAATAGCCTCAAATGGATGGAATCATCGTGTAAGGAATTAGAAGAGAACCAAAGGTGGAAGGTTGTGATATGCTCACCAGAATCTTCACGATCCTTTTCGTCGAACTTGGGAATGTTTGAAGGAAGCTTGGTAGGGACTTTTTTCCATGTTGGATCATGAGACACGGGATCATTCGTCAATCTCGACAAATCAGGTAGGTTCAAGGTCACAAGGAAAGGGAGCCTAGGTTGAGCTGATCGATGCCACGCTCCCTGATAGGACTGATTCAGATAAGTTTGATTGCTATACACACCATGGCCTTGGCCAGTGGGATAATAACCTCCTCCCATATGACCCATGAAGGTCCGCATGGAAGCATTGTAATGCGGAGTACCTTGATTATGAGGTGCTACAAAGCCATAGTTAGAAAGTAAGCAGGTTGTTTATACCTGTACCCATACGATTGATAGTTTTTTTCATAATACAGTCCATAAGAAGGTCCATGGGAACGTCCATAGGTTGGACCATGAGATGGTCCACGGGATGGTCCATGAGATGGTCCATAATATGGTCCATATGTAGGTATATGGGAAGCTCCATGAGTTGGACCATGAGGTGGTCCATGAGATACTCCATGAGACAATCCAGAAGTAGGTACATGACCTGCTGACACAAAAGGAGGCACTTGGCCTTGTGATACTATAGTGTTAGTAGACGCAGGATGGACATGTCTTACAGTCGAACTCTGGCCCAAAGGACCACTAGAGCTAGGAAGAGGATGCGTCAAAAATGAATTTGAAGGAAAAAGTTGAGAAGACAATGGAATATGTGAAGGAATATAACTTGTACCCCCAATATTCACATGTCTCAGCTAAGGTCCCCGAAGAAGAACACTAGTGCTAGGTCTGGGCTGTGTGTGTGAAGGAATTTCACGGGGACTTCACTTAGTGAACCTCTCATATAACATGTGCGATCGTGGGATATTAAAGAATACCCTTAATTTCGAGAGATATTGACCCAAACTCTTTTTGTTGAAACCCCCTCCCAATACTTAAAACTTCCTCCGCACCCCATTTTATACCTCAATCCTTGTAAACCACCCTAGCTACCCCCACCTTAAACCCCTCATCCCCCCAATACTTGCAATATATTGGTTTGATTTTTTATAATTTTAAAACCCACAATATGAACTAACGTGATAGGATATTGGTAAAAATGTGAAGATCTCGTGAGGAATTTCCATCGCTGGAGTGGATGGTGCAATGTGACTACTACCACAAAACCTCTCCACATGGAAAGGAATGGAAGTTCCCCCAGGAACAGTACTAGGGTCACCAACTTGTTCGACATGAGGTACCAGACTAGGATCGAGAATATCAGGTATGCCATATTTAATGTGGCCAGTGCTAGTGATTCATGGCAAGTCTCTTCACCCGGATTGTATAACCAATACCGGGGGTCAGATATAATGTAATCAGGAAACTGTGATAAATCATCTTGTGATGGTCCAACCCCATAAGGACTAGACTCAGGTAGAGTTCCATATATGCTTGAATGTTCAACTTCCACCACCGAAGGCAGGTAAGGTGGAAGCTCTGGGACCTCAGACTCATGACGACTCATGGTGAGATCTTTGTATGAATCAAAGTGGTGACTAGTCTTCTCGGACTGTCTGGCTCTCTCTCCCAAGGGATGAGGAGACGAAGAAGGCAGAAGACCATCTAAACGACGAGAGCGATAGGGAGCCACAACTAGATCCATAATGACTCAACAAAAATAAAAGACTTGATCTATCTATGCAACCCTAAGCAGACTAGCATGCACAAAGCATACACCTAATAAAATCTAAATCCAAAAATCAAGCAAACCAAGGGTAGGATAAGTGAGCTCCCGAATGAAGCAGGTATGTCTCGCCTAGAAGAGGCTTGAGACTCCCATACAAAACAATCGAAGGTTCATAACCAATTATAGTGGCCCTTAGCTTCAACGGATATAGCAACTGTGCTGTTCGACCCCTACCTGGACAGGACACCTGCAAAATAACCTCTGCAAATACCCCCTCAATAACCTAGGTAAGGAAACTAAGGTCACCTCAATCTGACCAATGCTCAGGCGAAAATTCGCAAGCAGGATCGACTGTATGGGTAGGGTAGCAAAGCCTGAAGCCTGAAAGCACAACTGGTGCCCTAGGGGTGCACCGGTCAATACCTCAAAGGCCCCCAGATACGAATACAATCCTGGAAATATCTTCGGTGCTCACAGAAAGTGACCAGGGTTCATCCCAATCACAATCGCGTGCCCTGCCTCGTGCTTAACTCCCATGTAAGAGGAGCATCCTAAGAAACACTAATTATACCAAGGGTTTCACACTCTCACCTGGACAGACACCTAATTGTTTTGTTTAGTGGTCTTGGAGAATTAACTTACAATGAACTATTCCAAGACCCTAAAACCTAATCTTGTTGATACACCCTAGAAAATAAAAGAGTGTAATTCATTTTATTAAGCGTTGGTTTTATTTGGATGTGATTACTCAAAGGGTAATGGCCATGAACCTTATGGTGTTATGACACAACATGAAGTATAATGCACACCTAACAATCAATGCAAATGCAATGTGTAGAATGAAAAACAGGGTATGCTACTATGTGAAGTGCAAAATTTTTCCTTCAAATGTAAGTGCAATCATTCCTATATGAAAATTTGACTCTAATTCACCAAGCAAACCTAATGTAAGTACCGTGCCAATGCAAAATGCAAGCGATGCAAAAAGAAAAATATTTTTGTATTTTTGAATTAAATGAGATATGAAAGAAAAAAGATGACTCTACAAGCCTCAAACTCTGCAACCACTCACAAACAGCAGCCAAGAAAAGCACCAAGTTAAAAGAGACCTAATGCACTAATCTCAAAACAAAAAAGTAGAAAATGAATGACAAGAACATTTCTAAAAATCAAACTAAAAGAAGTCTTTGGTCAGAAACTGAGGGTGTATACAGACTCCAGAAGCATCCAAGAAAACCCAGCAATCATCCAAAATAACCTAGCAACACTTAATCCTCCCACTAAGGATCAAAATCAAGGCATACACCACTGTTCTCAATAAACCAACATACATGCATGACAATTCTCAGTAAACCAACATACATACATGACTGTTCAAGGAAAATATGTGTGTATACGTGACTGTGAAAGCTAAACCCGCATATAGGAAGAAAAAGAAAGAAAAATAAGGAAAATAGACAAGATAAGACAAAATTCACTCCTTCAGGACCCTACTAGGAAAACATGCCCCAAGAACCGACATAGAAACAAAGAAATCAGAGCAATTCAAGTACATTGAATACCAAAAACCCCTAAGAGAAACAACTAGGACCCTCCCCAATATGGTCGCCAATTCTGTTACAGAGAGAAACTTCCTATGGGTTGGGGTGTACCACAACAGAAAGCTAGGCACAAGAAATCAATCCCTTCCCAATATGCAAGAGAAACCAAAAATATAACACTAAGGGACATCGAATCATACCTTATTCCAGACGGTTGAAGTAGATCCCTGTTGAGCTTTTTCGAATCCCGCTTGCGCTAGCAATTTTATCTCAACAACAACAAACAAGAAAAGCATGCTATATAATATGGTGTTATATCTAATCTAGCATATATAATCAACAATGTATAAGAAATTAAACATATCCATGGATTCAATATTCATTCAAATGCACATTATTGGAAATGAAAAGATATTTCTAATAATCAAATCAGAGATACGCAAGTGACAACCTCTGTCGGCACGTATGCCAACCGGAGAAATCGAGTCCTCCACCTGGGCCTCCACCAAATCAGTCCTCCATCTCTAAATAGCAAGCTCACAAGAAACGAAAAGCTTCGAAAGAACACAAAGTGCTCCAAAGGGACAAAGGGATGTAGACTCAAGTATATGCAAGCTACAGCAACAATGGAATATAGTTTCGTTGCTCTTCAATTCCTCTCCTTCAATGTATCCAAGGGGTTCCTTATATAACACTCCAAAGGGATAATGGAGGGTCAAATATGAGTGATATCGAGGCATATGGAAGGCCAAGATTCAAGTGGTTCGGACACATAAGAAGGAAAACTCCAAAAATATTTGGATTTATGCACACATCCCGATGTACGCGGGTTTGAGGTCAAAAGTCGCGTGTACACGTGAGTATAGGATTAAAAGTCGCATACAACAATAAACATGTGTTTTTTAGGGATGAACTTGGAAACAACAAAGTATAATATCAGTCCATGGGGTCTAAAGAGTCTGTAGAGGGACAGGGAAGGCCATAAATATGTGAACAACCATGTGTGGTAAAATCAGCTATAACAGCGAGGAAGATGTTCAAAACCCTAAAGAAGCTATTTTAACATAGTAATATGAATGTGACTCTCACATTGAGGTATAAACTATCGAATATGAAAAAAGACGAAGTCCGAGAATATTGCCTCATCTTTCATGAGGATCATCAAACGCCAGTGGAGACAATCTTGAAGAAAAGGATCTCGTTATGACCACCTTAAATTGTCTCCCACCATCTTGGGAGTATTTTATCCAAACTATAAGTGGTCAGACCGAGTTTCCTAAATTTGATAAGCTATGGGCAGAATGCACTTAGAAATAAACAAGAATCATGCACACCAAATACTTCATGGCACTCAACCTGAGGAGAATCAAGTGTTCATATCTCATGCCAATAAAGGCAAGGGAAGAGGAAGGAAGTCCTTCAATCACAAGTACCAAGATATGATATCAAGTCCTCCCCCATATCAGAAGAAACAAGAGAATAAGGATTTATCTCAGATACAGTGCTACAGGTGTAAGAAATACGGTCATTATGCCAATAACTGTCGAAGTTCAATCAAAAGGAAGTATGAAGTTTCAACTACAGATGTAGAAGAAGACCCTCCTCAAAAGGAGCCAAGGAAGGATGATCGTTTGGAGTTCTTCTTCTAAGAAATGATATGAAGATCCATATTGTGATGATCGTCAAGCAAGCATATGAATATCAGTGGACTCTGATAGTGGAATCCCACCCAAAAAACTACAAAAGATAAGTATTTTATTTTACATGCTCTAGTAGATTAGATCTGGTTGTTTTTTAATATATTGTACACAGATCTACATTTCTAAAATCAGGTAGTTAAATAGCATGTCATGTTGCACAAACCATCTAGGATGACAACTCCTTTATAACATACTGAAGTAGTACACACTCTTAATGGAGACCAAAAACATTCGAATAATGGCCTTATGTGTGTTGTGTCGAAGCATTGACTAAAAGGTTGCCTAGATTATTTTATTACTACATTGATTATGAAATATTGCTAACCATCTTACGGGATTTGACTTGTAGTGAATGCCATGATCTACGAGGACAAGTGATCTCATTGATATACGGATGGAACAGAAGCAAAAATCCTCTAGAAGCATGTATTATGACGGTCAGACCTAGAATGGTCTCGTGCATAGATTTGGTGATCAGAAGTGGAAGGATTATACGAATGTCGATCGATCTGCTTCAACAAGATTTATTCAACCGAATTATAAGAGACAGAGAGAGTTATCCCTCAAAGACAAGGATCTTGTTCTATTACATATAATAGAAACCTCACGACACCGATGTCATGATTCGAACAAGACAATTGAAGGATCCTTGATGAACCTAGTTGTCACCGGGATGGATAATTACTTTCCAATCTACATTCATGTTTTCAAGTTAGAACCTTCATGAAATAAGGAAGCATTCATGGGATATCTCAAGTCTTCAAAGGATTTCAGAATATACATCCTAGGATTGAGGCAAATCAAATTCAGCCGGGATGTAACCTTTGAAGAAGAAATGGCTATTCGAAAAGGAAGATTATTAGATATGGAGATCGATGACGAAGATATGAGATCATCTCCCCCTCCAAACATTAAGAGGGAGTCTAGATAAGGGAATAAACCTATCAGTCCCATTGATCTAGTTGAGCTATATGTTGCTCCCATAGATATGGCAGTAAGCCAAAAACGACCTAGATCGACACGACAAAATTTGCAGAATGCAGAGGAGCGATGAAACTCCACATGGAGAAGATAAAAGGCCATATTTGTTTCCAGAGGGTTCTCTCAGAAAGAGGGAGTCAATTATGATGAGACATTTGCTCTGCTGGCTTGATATAATTCCATCAGATCGATCATTTTTATTACTTCAACTATGGATGGAAGTTGTATTAGATGGATGTCAATATAACCTTTCTCATTGTTGATACATTACTTCTTGAGATTAGAAGCATGGTGAAGGCAGAATAATATTTTCCTAAGACAAGGAAATTACACCATAGATATGCTAAAGAGAATCAGAATGTTGGACTGCAAGTCCATAGCTACTTTGATGGATGCAAATTTGAAGAAGCTGGGAGATTCTGCTTCAGATTAAAATTTGATCGATCCCATTATGTATCACTAGTTGATCAGATCCTTGATGTATATGATGAACACAAGACCAGATATTTGTTTTGCTGTGAATTCCCTCAGTCATTTCATGTGCAAACCGAGCCAGATTCACTCGACTGCTGCAAAACATGTGCAGATATACCTACATGGCACTGTGGGATATGATATATGATATAATTTAGATTGTGACTTGAGATTGCAAGGGTTTACATACTTAGATTGGTCTGTATGCACCATAGATATGAAGAGCACTTTAGGATGTTGTTTCAGTTTGGGTTCTGCAGTAATTTCCTAGTACAGTAGGAAGCATAACTCAGTAGCTCTCAGTACTACAGAGACCGTGTATATGGCTACCAGTTTAGTAGCCTGAGAAGCAGTTTGGCTTCATAAAATTCTTGCAGGATTGTTTGGTCAGATTTTAGATCCAACTATGATTCACTGTGATAACCATAGTTGTGTAAAGATATCAATGAATCCTATATTTCATGACAAGTCAAAGCACATAGAGATTTGATATCACTTCATACATGATATGGTGCATAAAAGTCCTATCGAGCTCCAGTATATTCCATCAGACAACCATACTGTATATTTTCACACCAAGCCTCTTTCCACGATGAAGCTTGAATACTTTCACAGAATACTTGGAGTAGAAGATCATGTATCCCTCCTTGAGAGGGAGAGATGATTGAGAGACGTTTACCATAATTTTTCCCAGGTACCTCTGCTCGTCCAGGTTCTTAGCCAGGTATGGGAGAAATCCCATCGGTAGATGAGACAGACAGGTAGTAGATGGTCGGGTTCACACATGTTCCTATACTCATCCAGGTGCTCAGCTAGGTATGGGAGAAATATCGTCGAAAGATGAGTCAGAAAGGTAGCAGATGGTCGTTGGATTGCACAAGTACCTCTTCTTGATTAAGTTCTTAGCCAGGTATGGGAGTAACCCATCGGCAGACGAGACAAACACGAATTAGATGGTCATACACATTTATTCATTCAGGTTCTTGGCCAGATATGGGACTAACCCATCGGTAGATGAGACAAACATGAAGCAGATGGTCATGCACATTTAATCGTTCAAGTTCTCAGCCAGGTATGGGAGTACCCCATCGGAAGATGAGACAAACATGTAGTATATGGTTGTACACATTTTCTCATCCAGGGTCTCTAGCTAGGCATGGAAGTATTCCATCAGCAGTAGAGACAGATAGGCAGCAAGAGATTTTCTCTTAGACGTCCGGATAGAACAAATTCATAAACACAACCTTCAGTACATTTAGAGATGATAGAGACAGTATAGATGTACATATGAAACCCATATGATCATGATGTTGATGAAGACCAAAGAATACCTTCCTTATTGAGAGGGAGTGTTGGAGTTTGTGCAACTTTAGAATCTATTCCTATTGTTCTTGTATTATACCTCCTATGTGAGATGAACTTATTGTAATCAATCATACAAAACCCTAGAAGAAAAATGTAGACCTTGGGGAGAAAATCAGGAAAAAGAAAAGATAAAATAAATTATAAAATATAAAATATATTGCTCCAAGAGAATTCGGCCCCAGTCAAAATATTAATGGAAAATATGTATAAATAAGAGGCGCCTCTCCTCATTATTCCACATAGAAGCACCACAACAGCACAAGTAAAGTTCGAATTTTTTTGGGAGAGAGAGAAGTTCACATATACTGCAGAACACTGTTTTTAGGGTTTCTATCCTTGGAAAGTATTTCCAAATTTTCTCTTTCTTATTCATTGTACATTGTTCTCAGAATTATCATCTCTAGACAAAGGTTGCTGGGTTTTCTCCCATTTGGGTTTCCCAGGATAAAATACTCGTGTTATTGTCATGTTATTGTGTTGTGCTTTGTCTATCTTCTAGTGATCTTATTGATAAACACAATTAAGATATACTGCTATAATCTTACGAAAATCTAACAAATAGAAGAGGTTATGATAAATGTGTAAATGATATACGTATATAAATTTATAATAATAATGTACTAAATATATAATGAAAGAATAAAGTGCATAAAGTATCCTTGTGATCATGTTATAAAAGTATGTTTGTGATCTTAATGTCTTTATGACCTTATTGAATGTATCTCTTTTGAAGAGTATCTTTGTTGAAAGAGTAACTTGTGATATTTTCTTATATCTTCATTAGAAGTATCTTGGTAATCCTTGTGGTAAAAGTATCTTAATTCAATTCATGTGATTTTCATGCATTTCAAGTAGCTTAGAATATGTACCTAATGCATGATTGAAATCTAATTTGAAATTGGTTAGAACGTGTTTCAGGTAAATGCAATTCAAGTGTTTTGTATTCATGTACTTTTGATTTATTTCATGTATCCTAGGTGAAGTAGAGTACTGAAGTGAAATAAAAAGGAATTTATTTCATGTTTTTTTTTAATATTTCATGTGATCAATTAAAATTTTATTTCTTGAAAGATGTATTTTATGTTGAATAGTATATGTGTGTGTGTTTTTGTGATGCTAACCATGTGGTTGTTGTGCAATGTGAAGAAAGTATATTTGTAGAAGAATATATATATCTCGTGTATCACATATTTTTATACCTAATGTTAATCATATGAGTGAATGAAATATGATTTTCAGGTGGATGTATCTTTGTTGAATATTGAATTCCTCGTAATGAGGTTTAAATGCATGGTAATGAGGTTTCAATACCTTGTAACGAGGATTCAAGGATGGCCCTTGCTTCCTTGAGTCCACTCTACTAGTCCCAGTTCTCCCATAGGCAGTGGATATGGACAAGAAAGTAGGTGGTAGTGGGAATTATTGTGGTTAGAAATATGTTATCTTTTTGAGGCATGTATGGGCATGTTTGTAAGAGTTTGAAAGATGTTATCTTTCTAAGGCATGTATGGGCACATTTGATATCCTTTTGTAAAGGAATGTATGTGTTATGCATTGAGGATGATGCATTGTTTAAGGGGGAGGGGAATGTAATTCCATGTATATTAAGCCCCCAGACATATGTAATATTTTGTAATTTTTTATTATTCTGGCACTAAGTGCCAGGACAAGGATATTTAAGGACCAAGAGACATTATTATTTTTTGCAAATAATTAATTAAAAAAAATAACTGGCACAACGAGGACCACTAAAAGAGTATGGGAGGTTATAGAATCCACATGTGAGGGCCTTCAAGACTAGGAGTTGCGGCTCTCCCTAAAAACATTATGTATTTCCTATTTTTTGGTTATTTTAGCCTATGTTGGTATTATTGAGGCTAATTCATGATTTAGTGGGCCTCCTTGGTGCCTGGGTGGATTCCACTTGTTGAATGTGCCCCTTTGGTGATTTTGTAGCTCCTTTTTGGGAGGTTACACTTGGTTTTTTAACCCCCACTTGCACAAGTTCTCCCTCACTAGCTATTTTTATTCTTGACACCTCAAAAGTTGTGTAAATACTCTTTTGATATTTTGGGAAGAATCCTTGGCTTGTGTAACTCCTCACCTCACTAATTAGAATTCCTCTTCATGGATGAGGTGTCCACGCATGAACTGGATCCCAATGTGGTTACCATAAAGGGAGCAAACAAGGATACGACCTTCGTTCATCTCATCATGGGGTTGTGCATCGATGGTGAGTTATTTGACAAGAAAATTCATAGGGGACATTTAGGTTGGATGGTTTGGAGTCATCCTCTTGGAATTAGAGTTTCCTTGGTGGAATTTGAATGGATCTTTTATGGTTGAGTAGCCTCCTTTACGTAATTCAAGTTGGATTACCTTGGTTTGATTTGAGCCCATTGGGTTCAAATTGCCTTATTCTATCTATAAATGTTTGGTTGATATCCTTGGTAAGGGATTGGTTGGTTGGTTGTTGTTCACGTGATTCTTGATGAAATATTGGTAAGCTTGGGAGATTAGAAAGACACATATACTCTGCTATGCGTGTGATTTGTGTGCTTGAAGGAACCATGATATTGTGTTTTGTTTGATGTAAAACTAAGAAACTCTGGTTTAGTTCCTCCATGTCCATTGCTTGTCTCTATCCTTGACCTACACATAAATACTTATGGTGAATGGCGATATCCTAAGGGACTTAGAGGGAGTGAAGGGATTACCATTGCACCTGATATTGGGGTGGAGGATAAAGTAGGTGGTGGATAATAGAGTTGTGTCTTCTCAAAATGATATTTTGGTATATTCTTCAGTGCACCTCTGCTAGTGGATCTGTGGCCTCAGCTCAAGGGCACCCTGTCAATGTGAGATACGGTTGGTAGTGCCTAAGGCTGGGTGGAACGTGGTCCGGTTGATTCCAGTTGCACAATAATAAGATAACTGATTTATTTTATGTTATTGTTTCCATAGCTAAAATGTTTATTGTTGATGTGCATGGTGTTACATCATATCCAGTGTAATGGATAATCTGTACTCAGATATTAAGGGGAAAGATGTTCCATCTTCTGAATTTGAATAAGTAAATAATTATAATTGAATGGATAATAGATTACAATGGATATGGATTCCTTAAATATGGATTGGCCATAACATATTGAAGAGACACTTCCATTCATAAACTATATTTAATATTATTAATTACTCTTAGAAATAGTTACCTATTTATTACTATTTTATTGTTGTAACATTGCCTTCCCCTTGGGAAAGCTTTGTCCTCAAAGCTTAGATTATTGTTGTCATATTTTCATTATTGTTTTGTGTTGAAACAACGTCATTAATTCATTTATGTCTTTTGTTTTAGAACTTGTATTAGGTATGTGCTTGGTATTTACGCAATAGTTTGTCAATTTCCCTTCACTTGTAACTTGAATTGTTCTATATTCCGTTTATTATTGTTGTCCCCTTTTCGATGTACATGAATACGACGAATATTTTTGTGACTGACCATATCAAGCTTTGTTTTAGAAATTGCTTGTCCCACGATACTTGGGATGTCATCATGTAATGTTTCCCTTTTATTATCCTTATGAGTTATCTCGAGAAATGATGTCTCTTGAGGCTTCTCACACTCGAAGTTGCCAGATAGTGTTACATTTAGGTTTCTCCAGGGTGGTAGAACAATTAAGGTAGAAGATGAATCTACAATATCTAATTTCTTTGACTTGGATTCCTTTGCATACTGTAGGATACTCTTTTGTCATTGTATGGATCACCCTTATTGGCAACGACACTGGCTTGACTCTTATTATGATCTTGTTCGAGCTCATTTTTATTTTGATCAAATATATTATTAGTATTTTGGTCATCCCTAAGATATTTTGTCTCATTGTCTTGTTTATTGTCTTGATCGATTTTGTTGCTCTCATTTTTGTTGACATACTGGTCCAACATATCTGAGTCACTGATATGGTTTGTACTAGACCTTAGTTTTTGTAACATTTCCATTATTATATTCTGGTTTTGCGTCATGATGCTTAGTTTTTGCACAATGGTGCTTATGTTCTATGTCATCGCACTCATCTTGTAAGTTAACTCTTTTTGTTTCTCATTCATGATGTCTAGTTTGTTATCAAGTTTTCTTTCTAATACTAGAACAACATTGTCTTTGATTTCTTTCTTAAGTGCCTTGCTATTTTTGGTTTCTTCCTTCCATCTTGTTTGGTTGGCGATGAGGCCCTTGATGTCCTTCTCCAACTTCTCAATTTTTTCCTTTAATTCTATCATGGCTTGGGTTATGATATGCAAAGGTGTATATTTGGACGCTATTTTGGCTTATGGAGTGAAATGAGAGACAATTTATTGTCTTTAATGATAAAAAAATCTATAATTATAATAAATATTCAAAATAATATTATTATATTATGAATATTTATTTTTATTATATGGTTTTGTAATGGAAAAATATAATTGATATTATAATAACAATAATAGTAATTAATAATAATAATAATAATTTATTATTATATTATAATTATTTGTTTTGATGTGAATTTTAGGTTTTATGAATTATGGAAGGCTGGAGGATTGAGTGGTTGTAGCAGATAATGAGCAATCGAGCGGATGGCAGCTACGTGTAGAATGATGTGCAGAAGAGAGCGTTCAAAATGAGAGACTGGATGGAAGCAGCGGTAGAGAAAGGGATGAGTTGCGGGGGCTGGGATGTGGGGGGTGGCGGAACCGTGGGAAACTACGTAGAGGAGTAGAGTAGAAAGCAACATAAGGGAGGTTTGCAGGTGCATGGAAACAGGCATTTTAGGAAGAGAAGTGAAGAGGGATGCGGGGAGAGAAGGGAGGGTCGTGGAGCTGTGGTGCTGGGCGAGTAGGGATGGCTTGTGGAGCAACGTGCATGTAGTAGAATAAGGTAGTTGCGCGAGGTGAGCTGGCAATGGAATGGAGCTGCGCTAGAAGGCAGGACGAAGTGGATGAGGGTGGGAGCAAAGAGCGAGGTTGTGGTGTGCTTTAGTAGAGAAAATGGTGACATGTCAGAATGGTGGACGCAAATGGAGTAAGAGCATGCAGGATAGGATGAGAGACATGTGGATGAGGATGTTGAAGACTGGAATGCGTAGGGAACAATGGAAGCTTGAGAGATATGCATGGAGGAATGTAGAAACATGTGGCCATGGGGAAATGAAGAGAAGGTGGTTGTGAAATGTGGAATGCAGTGATGGAGGAGAGATGAGGAGAGGGGGATGGAGTGAGGAATTTCAGATTGAAGCGTGAGGAAGTGATAGGTGGTGAAATGGAGTAGTGGAAGAATTAGGAGTCAATGAGCTGAATCCGATCTTGAGTAGGAGGAGAGAATCCGCTCTAGTACCAATGTTACACCATATTCGATGTAATGGGGTATCCGTATCCAGATACTAAGGGGGAGATGTTCCATCTTCTGAATTTGAATAAGTAAATAATTGATAATTGAACGGATAATAGATTACAATGGATATGGATGCCTTAAATATGGTTTGGCCATCACATATTGAAGAGACACTTCTCTTCATAAACTATATTTAATATCATTAATTACTCTTAGTAATAGTTACTTATTTATTACTATTTTATTGTTATAAGACATGGTAGATATTGTATCAATGGTTCGAAGTGGATCTGATGGTTTAACTGCTTGGAAAATGGTGTATTCTCCTTGATTTTGATATATCATCTTGATGGAAGCTTGAAATATGTTTATTTATGTGTTAAATTTTGTATCAAACTATGCAAATGCACCCTCTATGGATGATTAGATATGTAGATGAATTTATAGATGAAAGTGCTTGGTTTTTAGAACATTGGTTGAAGAGTCTTGCTTGAAAACTTGATTGTACTGATTGATTTGAGTGATCTATGGGTTATGAATGATGTATTTTTTTAGTTGAACCTGCAAGTGCACCCTCCATGTTTGATCATATCTATTATATGATTCTACAAAAGAAATTACTAAGTTTTGACTGATAGAAAATTGGATTGAATTGGTAGTTTTTTTGTAGATCTAGTTATATGGTGTTGCATGGTTGTACATGAACATTCTAGTGTGCCATTATTGGATGTATAATTCCTCATATGTATGTTATTCTTTTTATTTGGGACTCACAATGGGTTTTGCACAGAAACAGATGCTTACCAAATGATCTAGTTGTGAAATTGATAGCAATTTGTAGATCTAATTTTTTGTATGAGTTAGTGGTTGTAGATGGCTGCTTTGTACCTATTGTTATTCATTATTGAATGGTTGTAGACTTTATCTTCATATCTGATCCAATAAGTAATGCAAAATTGTTAATAAAGTGCCATCAGTAATACAAAATGAAAGTTAAATGACCAAAAAATGACCAAAATCTGCATATAAATGATCTCTTTTGAGTTGGTGACCACTAGTAGCAAATTAGCGCTCATTTATCTCACAACCAAAAATGTGCTCATATTTATCTTGGTTGTTTATATCTTATCTTGTGGTCATAAATTAAAAACCAAATATATGAACACAAGATAAGCTATAAACAACCAAGCTAAATATGACCACATTTTTTGCCACATAACAAATGACCGCTATTTTGCTACCAGTGGTCGCCATTTGGTCATTTATATGCAAATTTTAGTTTTTTTTTGTCACTTATCACTCGTTTTTGTAGTGGTCATTTATCTATTTTTGGTCATTTGTAGTCATTTTATATATATAGGGTATAGAGGAATCGAACCACCAACCTCCTACCTATAAGGAAGTTTCTCTTCCATTGTGCTAACACCCTTAAATATAATTTATTATATAATTTTACATAATCGACCTAAGAATTTGCAACTTCTAAACTTCTTGGGAAAACATTGTCTCTGCTAACACATTAAAAAACTTAATTTGAATTACCTTCATGAAGAGCCCGGATTACAGGACAAAAGATTGTGGATGGTTATGTTTTGTGATTGATGATCTAGATTAAGATTAAACTTTGAGCAAAGAGTTGTGTTCTATAATCACCATCCAAAGATAATTGGAAAATTATTTTTTTATATGTTCATTTAATATAACAATGTGATTGGAAAATTGTGAAACCCTAGTTGAAGTCCTGCAAAGTTGCAATTATATATTCTCGTTTTTATGCTTGCAATTGATTTGGTTTATATTGAATTAAATTTTATATATAAATATAAATTTTACCAAGACCTAGTCATCTTAGAATAAATATAACTTTAAAGGTTTTTCTATGGACTTCCAAGTTTGTAAATCCTATCATTTTCATGGAATCACACCAAAGATCTAGAGACAACACCATTTATAACCGATCACGAGTGGCACTTTTGAGTTTGGAATCTAGCACATCATGTTATTATTTGTAAGTTCTTCAAGTACTAAGTTTGTAAGTCAATAAAGTGGTAGTCATTCAATCAATAAAGCATAGCACTGAGTCCAACACAATGAACCACATAGTTTACCCAATAACCTTGAGAA
The DNA here is from genome assembly GCA_001517045.1 of Pseudotsuga menziesii. Taxonomy (NCBI): domain Eukaryota; kingdom Viridiplantae; phylum Streptophyta; class Pinopsida; order Pinales; family Pinaceae; genus Pseudotsuga; species Pseudotsuga menziesii. The sequence continues at coordinate 193,989 of LPNX010954878.1, forward strand.
TAAATAATGTCAGAGATTGTTGAGTTATATTTGGATGATTGTAAAAATGCAACTAGGACCGTTATAAACGACATATTTGTTGACCTGGCATCAATCTCTGCAAAATTCCTTGTCCAACAGTACTTTTGCTAGAAACTAATGATCCCTTGACCTAATACAGTGTAATTTGTGAAAAAATAATACATTATCTAAAGGATTATGACTAATGCCACCAGCTCTCGCATAAATCTATTTGACATCATTTTATCTACTTATAGTAAGGTTTGTGTCAATTACTGACCCTTGCCTACCTTGATAAACAATTGAGAAGATGCCATCAAAGCATTTCTATTATTTAATTGTTTAACAATGCTTTTGTTCATACTTACACATTCTAAAATGATTTTGTTGGAAATTTTTATGGAAATATTTGTGTATAATTTTGTACTTAATGTATGTTTTAGACTATGTAGTTGAGTCCATCATCAGGAGAACCATTTGAATGCAACTAATCTTTTTGCACTCAATGACAATGAGTGCCAATTTGAATTTGAAAACCATGTAAGCTTTATCACCATTAGTGCTAATGAAGGAATTTTTGTAGGTTAGTCCTCCCTCTTGAGAATGGATTGTGTTGATGATAGGTGGGCCACTCCACAAGAAGTGTGGCTATATTTGGTTTGATTGAATTACAGTTAAATGATTAGAAGGATTAAATATCTCCATATTCAGTTGTTTTTCATTTTCAATCGTAGATAGTAAATATACATACCAAACAAGAATTCAACCGATACTGCATCTTACCTTAGTGCATATTATATGTAATACAATGAAACCTCTAATAAATATGCCATGCAATAGCAAAAGGAAAAAATAAAATGTGTTTCTCACATTATGCATTGGAACAATTTGCTAAAAAAAAAAAGATAATGCTAAAAGGTATTCCAAAAGCAATAATTTTTTAGCATGATAAAAAAATTGAACATATTTGCATCTACACAAAAAAGGGCTACAACTACTGAACATATGGAAACATAAAAAATAATATGGAAATTGAATATTTACTATTTATGGTCATATACACTAAAAATAACTTTGTATGAAACACAAAAACAATTAGTAGTAACAAAATATCATAGCATATTGGATAAGTGACTTACATTGAATTCAGAAAATGGTGAACAAGTTTTTGTCTACATGCAATCCAGAGTTATGCTAATCAAGATCTACACATCCATGAACAGTCTTTCAAGACCTGGAAAATTATACAAATAAAATGGCAATCTTAACAAAGGCCTTAGAATATGTGGAATGCTCAAACATTCAACTAGGAGAGTTGTAAAAGTAAATGTTTTATGTGCAAATTTGTGCATCGTATTCAATGTAGAAACAAGAGACAATCATTACAAAGTGAAGAAAATTACAACATCTACAAACTGAGGAGGTTATGTTTAATTCATTAGATCAAAGTGCAGAGATTACAATTGAAGAAAAATTTCTTGCTAAATTATACTACAACAAGCTTTGTATTAATAATGGATGCAACAAAACTCTAGTCTTCATTTTGCTTGTCCTCCTTGTAAAGCTTTATCATGTCATAAATTTGCATAATTGTTATAGAAGCCTCTATTTCAAATTGTTATTGAAAATACAAGTTAGTCAAATTAAGTGTTATAAATTTGGACAAGCAAAGAGATCACTAAAAGGCCTTAAAATTGTAAGACTCACACCTATATAATTTTGACTTTACTCATTGTTGGTTCAAGGACCAGTAAGATTAATTCACAAGAATTTGTTCACATATTGACCAATTTGGACCAAGATATCCTTCAAATGCAAAACAATACTCCCAAAGAGGATGGAAAAATCCAAGGAATGTCCCTAAAAGAGGGACGTCCTCACTCAAAGGAAATATCCAAATGTTAATGCTCCACCAAGAGGGCCTCTTTGACATAAATGTGCCCACCTAGCAATCCAAATAGAATCTAAGAACCTCTCATGATGCAAAAATTTGCTTCAAGAAGGTGGTAAAAAATTCAACGGAAGTCATAGAAGATGGATGTCATAACTAATAATTCATCGCATGGTCTCCAAGAAAGGTCACTTCAACCCAAAGATAGCCAACTGTTATAAGATTTTAAACCTTAAGATGTCACTCCCATAAAATATGCCCACAAATAAACCAAAACTTCATCATAATAAAATGAAATAGCTCCAAGAAATGGGTCATTCCAATAGAGTAGGGAATACCTATGCATAACAAACATGTATAAATTCTCCAAGTAATGAGAAGAGCCTCCTCAGTGGCTGAGTGCTGGAACAACATCTACCAAATTTTTATTATTGTCAGCTCCGAGACAACATCTCACAAGGTATTGTCCCCAATTAAGGTGCAAAAATCTCTCCCTCAAGGGGACACCCCCTTCAAATCATATAGATTAACCTTCTCAAACAACAATTTTATAAAAAAAAATAATGTTGCTTCAAAAATCAATTGAACAATCTTCACCAATACTAAATTTTTAGAGCATAAGACTCCAAGAGAGTTGGGTGTCACTCTTCATAGGTTGTTGTTACAATTTTGATGAGGTTTTTTAGAGGCTACAATGACTGTTGTTTTAACCTACAATATTACCTAGATTTATGGTTGCCACCTTTTTCCCTTGTCAACGTGCACAAAACTAAAAGAAATAGGTATTATTGATGAGTATGAAGTCAAATATTTCTAGAGCTTTCTAGAACACAAAGCTTAAGATGACATACTTCACCCATAATGGATATTAGGGCTACTTAAGGGCTGCAATATGCCTATAACTCTTATTTTCACCATTGTACACACTATTTAACTACACATAACTACATTTTGTGGAGATATGAGTTTGTTTTCATGCCTAGATTTTCTTTTGATGTTAATCTATTGCTGATTCAAGGTTTGAAAATGCTCTGGTTGCCAAAGAATTGAGGTTTAACCACTACTTATTGTTGCAATCATGCCCAAAATGATGATTCTTTGTTGACTTTGTGTGAAATCAGGATTCCTTACCTCTCTTATGTGTCTGGAACTGACCTTACTATTGATCCATTTTCCCAAATTTGTCAATTACCATGATTTGTTGTTGGTTTATAATTATTTTCTTGTTGAGAAGGTGGGATAGTCCCTAAATTGTGTCCAAAACTATTGTATATGTCCATATTCATTCCCAACAATCTCATGAATTAACTCAAACCTAATTCAATTTTCCCCATCAATATTTCAGACCTTCCCAGATCTTACTCATACCTTAATATGAGACCTCTTATTGTTGGTTTCACCAAGCATACTGACTCAGAGGTAAGCTTTGAGACCGGAAAAAAACTCATAACTGATTTTCAAGTTGATATAAAGTAAAATCATGCTTTAGACTTCTTGGGAAACTTCTTCGGCATTAAACCAAATTTTAAAGCCCATCATAAACATTAGATATAACAACAAACAAAACAACGATAGATGCTTGGGTAGTTTACACATTTTGAGTGCAAGTTCAAATGATAACAAGTTATTCTCCCTCCAAATCGGTCCTCCATGTGGGAACAATGAAGGGAATCCACCGTCCATGCAAGAATATCCATGCATATATTGGACTTACAGAAATGTTGCAATTTGCATAGTTTAACTATTGAAAATTTTGAATTGTGATTGTTTGCAAACAAATTCATAAATATGATTTATAAGTGTTATTGGGATGATTATGGTCACCCATGAATGTTTAGTTCCTTTTTTAATAACCATGCAAATCTGGTTTAATTTTCATGCTTTCACGATCTTTCATACGCATGAGCAGTTGGAAAGGTTATAATTGCATTTTAAAAGCGTCTCAATGATATTTTTAAGGATTAATGTTTATTTTAATTGTCTTGATGGCATGAAGGCCTAGCCTTAGAAACCTTATTCCGTTGTTCTTTGACTCAATTCATCCTTCTCGTTGGTCATTTGGTTTCCTTGGCCTTGGTTTCTTGGGTCAGGCACCTTACAGTTCTCCAGTGGACTTCTTCCTAGGATAGCAGTAGGTGTCTTTCCCTTTCTAGTTGCTTAGATCTTGACTATGATTGGGAGTAGGATTTTTTAGCCTTACAATTTCATGGAGTGCAGTGATTTGATACTCAATAATACTAATTATCGAACATGCTTCTCCAAAATTCACAGAACATAAATGTTTAGATACCTTTTAATCTTGATAATATTCCATTATAGTCATGTCACATAATCCCATTGTTCATTTAAGAGAGGAGACCAAGTGTCCTTAACTAGTTGAATTTAATTAAGTTGTTTGAGTTAGTGGGGATTGAATTTGAAGGGGNCTATTGATGTTAGCAACTAGGTGCTTCCCTATGAATTCTTCTCCAAGATGATTAATGGTTTAAGTTGTAGTGATGGTTATTGGATCAATATTGACAAGCTCTTCTTGCTCAAATAAATCAATAGAGAAATATACAAGGGGGTTGATTCAGGCCATGATGCCCCATTTTTTCATCCCATTCAATATTTGGCTAAGGCCCCCGCTACCCCCCAAGGTGAGGTAGGGGAATTTCATGAGTTATTTTTCAAATAATCCTTGCTAAAACTCATGTCTGTTGATGTCTAGACAATAAACACTAAGGAGGTCAATATTGTGGTTTTTCTCATTAAAAATAAAGTAGCATACACGACATTATGGTTTTTTACACGAGGAGGTGGAGATATGGCTTCCATGACATTACCAAGTCCCATGATACTCTATCAAAGATATTGCATTCATAGTTCCAATCACGGAAGTATTTGCAAAGAGAATTTATGATAACATCATTAATCATAGTTTCTTAAACAAAAACCACATCATGCTTATGTACACTTATTTCCCTATAGAAGGATTGAAGTTTACAAGATGTGAATCCCAAATCCCTATCTTTAATGGAGAGTTTCAAGTTATGTAATTTCCCTAAGGAAGGTTTGTTTTGTTTCTTGTTGGAATTTAATGTCCACTTGCGTTATTGTGTTTGTCATATTTGAATTTATGCCCAACGCCTTTCTATTGGGTTATATGAGAGGTATAATTTCCAAGTTTCTAGATAAGGTTTGGGGAAGGGAACTAATGGGGTTCTTGTATTTTGAATGGGTGTGATATATGTGCTAATATTGATTCATCTTAGAAATATTTCTTGATTGAGAGGCTTTTAAAACCTAGGTTGGGGAGTGGTGAAATCCTATGGATTTCACCCTCGAGTACATATGTGTCAATGCAGAGGGGGGGGGATGAAGGTTGGGGGGAAATGTAAAGTGTATTTGTATGGGGTATAATAATGGGGTGTGCAGGGGTGGAGTGCAGAGGAGGGTTAACCCCAAGAGAAGGGAATCCTAGATACCTACCAAACATTTGTCTCTATTGAAGGCCCTCTTCGATTTTTTTTATATCCCTTGTCAAATGATATAACGACTCGATAGTTCCAACATATGTCAATTAGGATGGAGTAAGGAAAATAAAATGAGTTTCCAAGGGGTGTTTACTAGTGTCAAATATATGACACAAACCTTCACCATAATGATTTGGGTTATATCTATTACTTGCCGGACACTTCTTTTCTTCAAATTCTTCATCCATTCATCTTAAAAACATTCTTAAGGTGTGATAATTCATTATACCTATTGCAACATGGTTTATTGCATTGAATTTGTTAGTGCTAGAAATTGTTCCTATACTACCACAAGAACAAGGTAACACAATCTCAGAAGAAATAAAATGAAATTTGTTTTTTTAGGGTTTTGGTTTAAAACTTCATCAGCAAGGAGGTAAAACATAAACAAGCTAATACAAAACTAAATCATGCACAAGTTAAATAAACTGGGGATCAAACACATCTCAATAGGCCATAAACATTACACATGAAATACTAATTCCACCCACAAGCTACAAGCATATACATGAATAAAACCTTTAACAAGAAATGAAATTGTAGATTGAGCAATCAACTAGATCAGAAATGAAATAGCATGATAGGTAAAACGTATTATCATTTATATATAATCAATAATAGTCATCAACTTACATAAGAGTTATAAGTGCTAGCTTGAGATATCATAGCTTAAAAGCCTCTCTTTGAGTCAAAGTTTGAACCTTACCATCACCTGATTTCCTACTTTTATCCTTCTTTGATAAAAAATAGTTACATAACTAACTAACTAACTTTTAGGTTAAGCCTCGAAACTGCTACTAAGATAATTGTCTTTTCAAAATAAACTATTAGCTATTACAAAAATAAACCACATGACACCTATCAGTAGTAATCTTTATAGGTTTTTGGCTGCCTCAGCCAGTAATGCAATCCCCTCTAAGCCATGTGACTGCCTTCTAGTTCTCTTCTGCTCTCCTTCTGGATCTTCAATCCTCTTCGACAGTCTATCATTCTGCTAGGTCAAGTCTTTAATTGTTTAGTTCAATTCCCCAAACAAACTTTGAGTCTGCTTCTTTCTCCTTAAAGCTTCTAATTTTGAGATAGAAATTAACTCCTGCTAATGTGTGTTTATGTCATCAAGATCCTCCCTTAACCTTTTGTTAGTCATGACTAATCCCTCATTTGTTTCATTTAGAAAACTGATTTGATATTTGCATTGTTTCATTATTTTCTGCAGATTTTCGATTTTCAGAATCTATGCACAGTCCCTCTTTTGCTGTAGAAGTCTTGTCTGATAACCATGGAATGTTCATTTTCCTGAAAATAAGACATCATCTTCTTTGTCTTTATATGCTTCTTATGCAGGAACTTCTAGAGACCTATATCTTTCAGTACTGAAAACTTTTAGTTGTTCTGCAACCTTGTCTTTTTATGGTGATGACTCTAGAGTCACTGAATGTTCCTTCTTACTATGACCCTTCTTAGAATCCAGGCCTTCTTCTTCTTCCAAGTCTTCCTGAGATGAAGAGTCTTCAATTACAGTAACCTTCTCTTTAGCTAAAGTTGGATTTAAAATCTTTTTCATGGTAAGTCTTAATTTGTTTTTAGCTCATGTTTTAGGTATCCATCTCGTTTCTACTCCTCCTAGTATTACAAATGATTTTCCTTGATACTTAATAGCTGAGAGTTTTACAATCTCACCTTTTAATCCTGTTATAAGTGAGTCTTCTTTATACTTTTCATTTGAACTCTGTAGATTATCAGCTTTCAGCTTATCTGGAACATGAAACTCCATTATATCTTCTTGTATACCTGTGAAACTTTGATTCTGTTCCAAAGAACTCATGCCTTCTTCCTATTTTATAACAAATCTATGGATCTCTTCTATATTATCTGAAAAAATTCTCTTGATTTTCATTGACTTCTCCGTTGATCTCTTCATACACAGACTCTTCAAATTTCTGAACTGAAACTTCTTCTTGAATACTGTCTTTTACCAGTTCATCAGCTATTTCTCTCTTTAACCTCTTTACAAGGCAATGTTGTTTGTTCATCTGCCTCTTTTGGGTTGATTTTCTTGTTGAGTATGAATACCTGACCAAAAAAAAAAGTGTTCCTAGGTTCTACCCTTTTCCTGAAGGAATGTGTTATCAATCAACTTTATAAGTCCATTGTGAAAGATAGATTGTTGAGTGTGGTCTTTATGCCCTTTTACTCTATCTGACATTTTTTGCAGGCTTTTCAAAAAAAGGGGGCAAATTCATTTTGGACTCCTGATTTAAATGCTGGAGGAATCTGATATGATATTTGAAGACTAAGGAAAATCTTCCCTCACAAGTGATGTAACTCTGTATAATTCTGATGGCCTCTCTCCACTCAGGCTTGAATTTATGTAACTGTACACCATTGCCCCAATCTAGGGTTTCGACCGTTGGCAATAAGAAATATTTTAGATTGAAAGTGAAGGGTATTTTATTGAACCAAAGTTCTCCATCACTTGCTATGCCTATGGCTTCTTCAATTAACTCTCTGGTGATTTCAAATTTGAGGGTGTCAAATGAAACAATGCTCTTATCAAAACCCTGAGCAAATATGTATGATAATTGTAGGTTAAATCCATTGATTCTATGGAATAAATCAAACCAACCAGCCCTTTGAAAAATTGTTGCACAATCAAGAAAACTTTCTGCCTAGCTTGTATCCATGATTTCAACTCTATTTGTTTTACCACTTTTTTTCATTTTTTGCACTATAACCCTATACTAGTTATATAGTTGTTATGATGATAAACTAAACTCTTGAATATGCTCCATTATGTCTTCGATAGGTGTTTGAAAACCTCCAATACTTTACTCTTTAGCCGCCATGATCTCCAACCGCTTCCTTCAATGACTTTACCAAACGAAAACCTGACAGGTATGACCATGATCCTTGCAGCTTCTCATACACCTATTATAATGATCATTGGGCTCTAAACACGTATCCTTCTATCCTTACAGGTGTTAAACATCTCCTACATCCTTCGATTGAAAAACACCACCACTATTTTCCATAATTTCGCAGGCTTGAGATTCTTGTAGCGCTTTTGTTCTTTGTCCTTCACTCCTGCACTACAGGAATCCTCTTTTGCATATTTTTTAACCAAAGCTTAAAAACAAAGGTTAGGCATAAGCTTAAATTTTGAAATAAACTTTATTATAAGTTTTTGAAATCTTAAAGATATATATATTAACTAATAAGCCAAAAGAACATCCATAAAACCTATAATGTCCCAAATTTTTCATTGGGTCACAATGGCCAAATCACATTTTACATATTCATGAAAGTTGTCTAAGGGATGCTAAAAGTCAAATAATTGCCAAGGAGGAAAATCACTAGTTTCCTAGGTTGGGGGTGGAAGCTTTGAGATTTGGAATAAGGGGGATAATAAATGATATTTAGACATTAGAAGGGGATAAATATTTAATAATGTATCTTATTAAATAAATACAAGAGAAAATGGAAGTGGCAATGGAGCATGAAGACCACATGGAGACTATGGGGCCCACACTAGCTAGAATTCCTATGTTAAATGGTATCTTTCTCTTGCAAATTCGAATACATGGGAAGCCTAATGTTTTTGTATGGATTATAAGGCTAATATACTTGTCCATATACTTCATAGGTCGAATTGGGGATGAATTGTAACTTACATGGGAGAGGAAGATCCAAATGGGAGTTTCATGGTGATAGGTATAACTCCCAATTGATTGTTATTCCAATGCCAATGCATATATTTATACATTTCAGGCGGTGGTTGAGATTCCGATCGGCCTATCCATATTCCTACGTAACCGTTCAGCTTCCTATTCTTTATTTATTTATTTCCAATATTATAATCCCTAATGGATTATATTCTAACAATCCCCCTCTTAATCCGAAGGGGTGTTCGTAAGTCCGAGCATGTTTCTGAATCTTTCAAACTTTTCTCATCCAAGCGCTTTGGTGAAGATGTCTGCAACTTGATCATTTGTGGAACAATGTCGAAGATGGTCTGTCTTGGCCTCTACATGATGTCGAATCAAATGATACTTTGTGTTGATGTGTTTGGTTCGATCACGGAATCTAGGATTCTTAGCCAGCTTGATTGCAGAAGTATTGTCGACCAATAATGGAGTGGAATTTTCTTGTTTTTATTGCAAATCTTCAAGTATCTTCCTAAGCCATACTATTTCTTTCGTTGCTTCAGCTGCAGCCACATATTCTGCTTCTGTTGTTGAATCTGCTAGAACTAACTGTTTGCGTGATATCCATGAAACAGCTGCTGATCCAAGACTCATAGTGTATCCAGAAGTTGATACTCCTGTATCCTTATCGCCATCAAAATCTGAGTCTGAGTACCCAATAAGTTTTAAGTCATCCACTTTAGAGTACTTGAGTCCAACGTCTTGAGTCCCCTTCAAGTATCTTAGAACTCTTTTTGCAACTGACCAATGTCCTTCACAAGGTTTATGCATGAACCTTGAGAGTATGCCAACAACATAAGAAATATCTGGTCTAGTTGTTGTAAGGTAGATAAGACTTCCTA